>JBAKBP010021517.1:0-10000 GCA_037953745.1 Lithodes maja
CTATATTTGTCCTTAAAATCTATAGTTTCATGCATTCTTCTCTCAAACACCATTACCTTACATTTCCCTACATTGACCTTTAACTTTCTCTTTTCACATACCCTGTCAAAGTCAGTGACCACTCTCTGAAGTTCTTCAGCATTTTCCGCCAACAGGACTGCATCGTCCGCATATAGGCATGTTAAAATCTTCCATGTTCTTCCCTCTGATTCCAGTCTAGCTCCCACACCCATTGATACAGCCCTACATTCCCTAATCACTCCATCCATGTATATAGTGGGGAGATTGTAGGCACCAATCGATCAGGGCTAGACCCAGGTGAGGTTATAGGCATGTGATAAAGAGTCGCTGGAACTCCTGTTTCACTTGCTTGGCCTCTCTTACTGATTTTCTTTGTGCCTCATTTACACTGAGAGCAATCCAGCTAGCTCTCACAAACACCTCCTCCTCCTATCCACTTCACTACACTAACATGCACACCACACTTCATTCTTCCACACCAAAATTAAAAACAAAAAAAATTATGAATTATAGCCCAGCCTCGGAGTCCCCAGGGGGGGGGACCATAAATGCCCCCTCACCCGACCGACCATCCCCTGACGACCCCACACAATTACCTGGACCTCGGCCTGTTACTCTTTCTATTAATTTCTGCAACATTCGCGGACTTTCCTCTAACTTTCACTCTGTTGAGCACCATCTCTCCTCCTACAAACCTGATCTTCTCTTCCTCACCGAAACTCAGGTGTCTGTAGCAACATCCAGCAACCCCTTCTCTGTATCCTCCTACTTTCTCTATCCTAGTTTCAAAGCCAAAGGCGGATGTTGTGCATATGTGCACAACAAACTCACTTGCTCTCGTGTTCCCGATTTCGACTCCTCTGAATTCTCAACTTTATGGCTCAAACTTTCCTGTCATTCTCTTACTAAATATTTCTGTGCTGTCTATCTTTCCCCTAACTCTACCAACTTTCCCAAATTCTTTGACTATCTAAACTCTACAGTGGAACACATTCTATCCATTTCTCCTTTCTCAGAAATCTCCCTCTTAGGAGATTTCAACGTTCACCACCGCCATTGGCTCTCCTCTCACACTACTGATCCACCTGGTGAACAAGCCTACGTCTTTTCTATCCTAAATGACCTAGAGCAGTTAGTTCAGCAACCCACCCGTATCCCGGATCGCATCGGAGATCGGCCCAACATTCTTGACCTGTTTCTAACTTCTAACCCTTCTTCTTATACTGTCGATCTTTTCTCTCCTTTGGGCTCCTCCGACCATAAACTTATCTCTGTCACCTGTCCTATCTCTCCAGTACAGCCACCCGATCCTCCTAGCCGGCGGCGCTTGTGGCACTTTGGCGCTGCCGACTGGGAGGCTCTTCGGCAGTACTTCTTTGATTTCCCATGGAATGATTTCTGCTTTCATGGCCGAGGACCCTCGGAGAGTGCTGAACGCATTACCGAGGTAATCCTTTCGGGCATGGAAGCATACATTCCATTCTCTTTCTCTCAGACTAATGCTAAAAAATCTTGGTTTACTCACGCCTGTTCTACTGCTGTCCGCAATAAGGAGGAAGCATTCAAACGGTACCGACGCCTTAAAACTCAAGACTCTCATTCTTCATATGTTTCTGCCCGGAATCAAGCCAAATCTGTTCTTCGACTTGCCAAACACTCTTTCATCAATAATAAATGCACTGAACTATCCAACTCTAGCTCTTCCCAAGCTTTCTGGCATCTAGCCAAAAACCTCTCCAACAATTTCTCTTCCTCGTCTTTCCCTCCCCTTTCCCACTCTGATGGCTCAACCATCACTTCTTCCTCTGACAAAGCTAAACTCTTTGCTCAAACTTTTGCTAGAAACTCCACCTTGGATGATTCCGGTGCTATTCCTCCCTCTCCGCCCTCCTCTCTCTTACTTATGCCTAATATCCTAATCTCTTCTAAAGATGTACTTTTTACCCTCTCTGGGCTTAACACTAATAAGGCGTACGGTCCGGACGGTGTTCCTCCTGTTGTTCTCAAAAACTGTGCTTCCGTGCTGACTCCCTGCCTAGGCAAACTCTTTCGTCTCTGTCTATCCTCTAACGTCTTCCCTTCATGCTGGAAGTTTGCTCACATTCAACCTGTCCCAAAGAAGGGTGACCGCTCTCAACCCTCCAACTATCGTCCAATTGCTCTTATCTCTTGTCTTTCTAAAGTTTTTGAAACTATTCTTGCTTCCAAATTTCTTAAGCATTTCTCTTCTCATAATCTGCTCTCAGATCGCCAGTATGGCTTCCTTAAGGGTCGCTCTACTGGTGATCTTCTTTCATATCTTACTAACTCTTGGTCATCCTCCTTTCGGGACTTCGGTGAGACTTTTTCTATTGCACTAGACATATCGAAAGCCTTTGATAGAGTCTGGCATAAATCTTTAATTTCTAAACTACCCTCCTTCGGTTTCTATCCCTCCATCTGTGCCTTTGTCTCTAATTTCCTTTCCGGCCGTTCCATAGCCGCGGTTGTGGACGGCCATTGTTCACTTCCTCACCCTATAAACTCCGGTGTTCCTCAGGGCTCTGTCCTATCTCCTATTCTCTTTCTAATTTTTATAAATGATCTCCTTAACTGTACCTTAATTCCCATCCATTCATACGCAGACGACTCAACCTTACACTACTCCATTAGTTTTTCAGAACGCCCCAGCCAGCAATCTCTCAACAACAAACGTAATGAAGCCATAGAACTCTTAAATTCTGATCTAAATACAATTTCCAATTGGGGCAGAGAAAACCTTGTTAACTTTAATGCTTCCAAAACCCAATTTCTCCATCTATCTACCCGTCAGGATCTCCCAGCGGACTATCCCTTATTCTTCAACAATACAAAAATCAACCCTTCATCTTCTCTCAATATTCTTGGTGTCTCTTTTTCTTCTGCTCTCATTTGGGAGGACCATATTACCAGTCTTGCTAAGGCAGCCTCCCAGAAGCTGGGTGTGCTCAACCGCCTTAGGGGGTTCTTTTCCCCTGCACAGCTTCTTGCTCTGTACAGGGGCATAGTGCGCCCTTGTATTGAGTATTGTTCACATGTGTGGGGAGGTTCCTCTCACACCGCTCTCCTAGACAAAGTTGAAAGGAAGGGCTTTCGTATCATTAACTCCCGTCCACTCACCAACTCTCTGCAATCTCTCTCTCTCCGCCGCAATGTTGCATCTCTCTCGCTATTCTATCGCTACTATAATAATCAGTGTTCCTCAGAGCTATCCCAGTGCATACCACCTCCTTTACGTAGGGCACGTGGTACCCGTCTTGCAACTCAATCCCACCCCTACTCTGTGCAACTCTCCAACCCAAGAGTGAAACGTTACTCTCAAACTTTCTTCTACTCAACAGCTGAGCTCTGGAACTCTCTCCCAGAATCAGTCTTTCCCTCTTCCTATGACTTAAATTGCTTCAAACTCCGTGTGTCCAGGCATTTTGGCTCGAACGTCCCTTGATTTTGGCCCTGTCACTCTTTCAACTATGGGGGAGGCACTCGCTATAGGCAGTTATGCCTTTTGCCTCCCTCAATCACATAGAAAAAAAAAAAAAAAAAAAAAAAAATATATTGAACAACCAAGCTGACATGACACATCCCTGTCTTACACCTACATTGACCTCAAAACTTTCACTTAACTTATCCCCTACCTTCACATTTGCCATTGCATTCCTATAAAAAGATTTTACTGCCATTAGCAACTTTCCTCCCACACCATATACTGTTAACACATCCCACAGGCCCTCCCAGTCTACTTTGTCGTAGGCTTTTTCCAAATCCATGAATGCTGCATAGAGTTTTCTGTTTTTGGCCAGATTCTTCTCTACCAACAATCGCATTGAGGCTATCTGGTCAACGCAACCCCTGCCCTTTCTGAAACCTCCCTGTTCCTCGCCTATTTTGTCATCCGTTATCTGTAGCCTCTGTGTTACTACTCTTGCGTGTACCTTTCCAGGTATGCTAAGCAAGCTAATTCCCCTATAATTCTTACACTCTTCTTTACAACCCTTCCCTTTGTACAAGGGTACTATCACTGCTTTCCTCCAGTCCTCTGGTACACTTTCCTTTTCCCATGCTAATTTACATAACCTATGCATTATGTCAACAGCTTCTTCTCCTCCATATCTCAGCATTTCACCTGGGATGTTATCTACTCCAGCAGCTTTGCCCATTTTAAGTCTATTGATTGCTTCTTTTACTTCTTCTCTGCTTATCTGGCTTTCAACTACCCTGTTTATTCTACCTCTCTCCATTCCTATGGATGAGATCTTTGCCTTCCCCCTACTCTTTACAGCTAAGCTACTAAAATGATCTTTCCATACTTTCACCACACCATCACCCTCTACCACTTCCCCATTCATGTCCCTCATCCTACCACCTGAGACACTCTCAGTCTTCTTCCCTCTGGCTTCTTTCACAGCTCTGTAGTATGCTTTCCTGTCATTCAGAAACTGTTCACTAATCTTTCTCCCATATGCCTCATCTGTCTTCCTTTTAGCGTCTTGTATCGCCCTCTTCACTCTTTGTTTCAAATTTTTATATTCTTCTTTCCTCGCATCTCTAGTTTCTCTAGGTATATTCTTTTGCAGCATACTCTTTCTGAACTCTTTCTTCTTTTTCACTATTTCTTCTATCTCTTTACTAAACCATGCGTTACCTTTCTTCTTCCACATTTTAAAGGTTTTCTTCCCACATACTTTCTCAGCTGCTTTAATCATGGAGTCTCTTGTACCTTTCCATACTTCGTCTACAGTATTTCCCAGATCTATCATAACATCCATGTCCTTTATAGTCTCTTTCAGGATGTCCTTGTATTTTGTTGCATTACATTCTTCATTTAATTTTCTCACATTTATTCTCTCTACTGTCAGTTTTCTCTCTTTCCTCTCATATTTCCACTCTTTCCTTATCCTCACTTTTGTCAGCACTGTATAGTGGTCTGATCCCGTCAGCATACCTCATAACTCCCCTCCATCAAGCTTAAAAAATATACCCCCTAGACCCTCCTTCAGGATAAATGTTAAAAATTTTCTTTAGAAAAATGGCCCGGCCGAAGACTGGTTCCTCCTTAAATAGAAGCTCGCTATCGCTCGCCAAGAAAAAACCCCACATCTAGATGAAACGATAAGTCTTAATATTGACAAAGAAATGGGGCAAAAGGTCTTAAAATCGCCAAACTAATGGCCCGAATGTCATAAAATCGCAAAACTAATGGCGCTAAACATGCGAAAGACTTGGCCCAGAAAAGCTAGCACACTGTAAGTCAAGAATAGCGTCAGGACTAGAGCCCCTTTCCAAAAACTCCAGTCCTTTTTTTTCTTGTCCTCATATTCCTGTAACTCTACCCTCCCTCAGCTCTTCCCCTTATCCCTTACCTCCCTCACCTCCCCACCACATCATGCTTCACTTCTCTTCCATCCCCCCCCGCCCCCCTCCTTCTCCAAACCCATCACTAACTCTCTCCCTGATTATTCCTATTTCTTCCTCCCTCACCCCACCACATCCTTCCTTACTTCTCATTCCTTGTTCTCTCCCTCCTTCCCCACACTCATCACTAACTAAGGAGTACAAAGGAGTACAAAGGAAATTCAGCAACAACAGATCTAGTGACCCTTCTAGGCTGCTTGTCCTCCAAAACACTGAGGATCAAGTGTCCAAACAGTGGTTTAGAGTGGGTAAGGGAACATTGGAAAGGGAACTACTGCCCTGCCACTAACGTGGCAGGACTAGGAAGTTAGTAGGGGACATATGGGTTAGTAACTGAGGGGAGGATAAAGTTATTCATTTACAAACGCAGTCAGTCGCGGGTTTGATGCGAGATATTTGTCTAGGCGGAATTTAAATGAATCAACGGTGCTGCAGTCTATAACGTTTCGGGGAAGCCCATTCCACAAGTTGACAACTCGATTGAAGAAGAAATTCTTAGATTCGTGCGAGTTAAAAGATTTACCAATAATTTTGCAACCGTTTCCCCGTGTGTAATTAGATTGGTCGATAGTGAAGTACTTACTACAGTTCATATTGTCGATGCCTTTGATGATTTTGAACACTTGAATTAAGTCGCCTCTTAATCTGCGCTGGGTTAAAGGAAATAGATTTAATTCTCTAAGACGCTCTTCGTATGGTTTGTTCTTTAGGCTAGGTATCATTTTGGTAACTCTACGTTGAACTCGTTCTAGCTTGTTTATATCTTTTTGGTAATAAGGGCACCAGGATTGAACGCAGTATTCCAGAAGAGGGCGGACTAAGGAATTGTAAAGGGTTAGGATAACTTCTTTGGATTTATGCTCAAATGACCTGCCTATAAAGCCAATTATTTTGTTTGCCTTCTTAACAACTTCTGAACATTGTTGACTCGGTTTTAGGTTACTCGATATTGTTACTCCCAGATCAGTTTCTCTGTTTACATTCTTAAGCTGAGTGCCATTCATCGAATAGTTTGCTTTCTCATTTAGGTATCCGACATGTAGTACTTTACATTTATCCGCATTGAAACTCATTTGCCAAATTTGGGCCCAACATGACAATTTATCTAGATTGTGTTGCATATCGTCAACTTGTTCTTTTGAGAGTACGCTATTTGCAATTTTTGTATCGTCAGCAAATTTTGAGATTGTGCAGGTGAGACCCTCATCTATGTCGTTGATGTAAATTAGAAAGAGAATTGGTCCTAGTACCGATCCCTGGGGTACCCCCGCTACTTACATTGGTCCATTTAGATGCCTTACCGTTTATGACTACTCTTTGCTTTCTGTTGTTGAGCCAATTTTCTATCCATTTCAACACACCGTCTTGTATTCCATGCGCTTTTAGTTTTAGCAGTAAACGTTTGTGGGGAACTTTGTCAAAGGCCTTTTGAAAATCAAGGTATATAATATCTACAGCTTTACTCTCATCGTAGAGGTTGAGGATATCGTGGAAGAAGTCTAAGAGGTTTGTTAAACAGGAACGTTTTTTACGAAAGCCGTGTTGAGTATCTTTAAGTATGTTATTTTCCTCTAAGTGATTTACGAGTCTGTCTCGTATGACCGTTTCTAGCATTTTACATACAACTGAGGTTAAGCTAATTGGACGATAGTTACTGGGTAGGGATTTGCTGCCTTTTTTGAATATCGGTGTTACGTTGGCTAGCTTCCACTGATCAGGCATAGTTCCAGACTGCAAGGATTTATTGAATAGTAATGTCAGTGGTTTGGAGAGCTCATCCTTAGCTTCCTTTAGAACTCTAGGCGAGATTGTATCAGGTCCTGGCGTTTTATTTACTTTGAGTTTATCTAAACAATTCAATACTTCTCTCTCTGTAACGGTGATATTGCTTAGAACATCTGAATTATCAATCTGAATCGGCGATGGTGTAGGGATATCACTGAGGTCTTCGGTTGTAAAAACTGATGCAAAGAAGGTATTGAGGGCATTACTCATTTGTACTTCGTCTTTGGTGTATTCTCCTTTTTCATCGACTAACGGTCCAACAGTTGAAGTAACTACTTTTTTCTTTCTGATATAACTATAGAATTCTTTCGGGTTGGTTTTACTTTGATTCGCAATATGTAACTCTAAGGTCTTTTTACTTTGCTTAATTAACTTTTTGGCTTTGCGTCGTAGCTCTACAAATTTCACCCGTTCTTCGTCATTTTGTGAGGATTTTAATCTATCATTAGCAAATTTTTTAGCAAGCAGGCAGTTTGAAATATCTTTATTCCACCATTTGGGCTTATTATTATGGCCTGGACGCCGTATTTTCGATGGTATGCAGTCTTGCACTGCTTTTAGGTAAGTGGTTTCGAATAACTTCCAAGATGTATTTATGTCGTTATTGTTAATTAAAAAGCTCCAGTCAGTTTCTTTAAACATAGCTCTAAGTTTATGGAAGTTTGCTTTCTTGAAATTAGGGACTTTTTCGATGCTACTATTTGGTTCGTTACTAGTAAACTTTAAAGTGAAAGTTATCGTACGATGGTCGCTGTTACTGAATTCATCACCAACATTCAAATTCTCTATCAATTCTTCTTTTGTTGCAAGTACAATGTCAAGAACGTTATTACCACGGGTCGGCGTTCGAACAAATTGATAAAGCGAACTCTCTTGCAAGTTCGTATACAAGTCATGTCCGGAGTGTGAAGTAAGAGTATCGCCCCACTTGGTCACAGGTAAATTAAAGTCGCCAAAAATTACGGTATCTTGTGAGTTACTTACATCTGCAATTTGTTCGTAAATTTCTCGGTCAGTTTGCACTGATTGAGCTGGAGGTCTGTATATTAACGCAAGTATTATTTTTGTACCTTTATTATTCTTTATTAGCACAAAAGATGTGTCGACGTTCACAATTTGAGGTTTTGACACGAGGGTCGGGTTAAGACTTTCTTTGATATAAAATAAAACGCCACCTCCATTTTTATTTATTCGGCTGTTCTCAAACATTACATAACCGGGAAGTGAATACTCTGCTAAAAAGTCTCTATCTTCTGTATTGAGCCAAGATTCTGTTATGCCAATCACATCATAATTTTCTGTAAACACTAGTTCCTCTAAATCTGAAAATTTATTGCGTATGCTACGAGCGTTTGCATAGAAAACCTTTAAAGTTGCGGTTTTAGAACTCGCAGAACGTTCTTTCATCGAATTTTTGGTTCTGGTCGGATCTACATTTACATTCATGGCTGTCCTCGGTCCTCGGTCGTTATCCCTGACGGTTTTGAATTTGGGTCGTGTTGGTGGAGATTTATCCAAATTCGCGGTTCTTGACGGATTAGTATTTAATTCCTTTGTAGGTTGCCGTCCTCGCTGTCTTCGGTCCTCCTTCCTGGTTGTCCTGTGCCGAGTCGATTTCTTCTCCGAAAATCCTTCACCGCATCGTTGAGAAGACGCCCAAAACGTGCTGCTCCCACCTGGTTCAGATGAACTCCATCGTCCGAAAACAAATAGTCATCGTAGTAGAAATTGTCCCAGGTGTCGACGAATCCCACGTTCTCCTTCCTGCAGAGGTTTGCTAGACAACGATTTGTGCTGGTGGCTATGTTGTAAAATCGGCTCTCTACACCGAGCCGGGGGACGATTCCTGAGACGATGATCCTTGATGACTTCTCCTTAAACGACTTGATCAGCTGCTGGTACTTTAAAAGCAAATCTTCCGACCGGGTTCGCTGCACATCGTTGGATCCAACGTGGATGACGTACATTGTATTAGCAGGGGCCAGCTTTGATACTTCGTCAACTGCTGCAACTACGTCATCCACACCACCACCAGGGATACAAAAACGCTTCCTGGTCTTAGGTGCCCTGGCGCAAAACTCTGTGAGCTGACCACGTATCATCGAGTCTCCCACGAGCCGGACTTCTTCTATTTCCTCTTCGTCATCTGAGTCTGCGAGTATCTGGAAACGGTTTTGACACTCGGTAATCGGTATGTGTTTCCTGGTCTTGGGGCAAACGTTGTTCCTCACGACACGGAAGTTGTCTTGAGGGGGAAGAGAGTCACTATTTGTATCTTGAGTATCGGATACATCAGCTGAAGTGGCTACTGTAGGCGTTGAATTGTTGGCAGTTGACGTTGGGGCGTTGGTGGCTGCTGGAGTTGCGGTGACAATTGAAGTTTGTGGTACTCCAACGTTGAGTGTTACAAACTCTTGGAGTGATTCCAGCTTCATGGTGAGGACGTTGATCTTGTTGTAGGCTTCATCTAATTTCACTGTAAAATTCTCTCGTTGCTGGCAGAGCCGGCAGTCTTGCAGATCGATAGTAGCAAACATGGACTCACCAAACCTACCGGCGCAGTTCGCACAAGCGCGAGGCATGGTGACAGTCACTTTCTTCAGATCACTTCACTCACTTAAAAAACAATTCACTCACTTTAAAACACTTCACTCACTTTAAAAACACTTCAATCACTTCAACCGAAAACAAATATGCTGAAATACGCAGAAATAGGTTATCAGGGGTGATAGCCTAACCGAAAACAAAAATGTTGAGATACGCA
>JBAKBP010021517.1:15000-40549 GCA_037953745.1 Lithodes maja
ACGGGATGAAAGGTCATAAAAATCCCCAAACTAATGGAACCAACGTCTTAAAATCTCAAAACTAGTGGGGCTAAACATTAGGGAGAAGGGGGTCCAGAAAAACGGTATGTCTCCCCTTAACTTAATTTCATCCAGCTGAATCACGACTCGACTAATTTCACATAAATTTACATACTCTCCATTAGGCAAAATACATTGAATTTTATTGTATTATTTGTATATTTTGGATGATCAAAATTTCCTAGTTAACGCAACGGGGTCGACATTGATTTAATTATTATATGTAAAATAATTATATATTTGTTTCTTTATTCTTAAAACTGTTTTTGTATGATACATTAATTAGAATATTTTAATAGTGATATAGAAAGTCCAAATTGACCAGTATACCTTAGTTTTCAGTAAAGAACTATTATATTAATGAATTTTTCCCGTAAATTTTATTGAAATTATATCGAGTTAAAAATATAATTACCAACCCTGAAACGCTGGTGCATGAAGGAATGTGTCCACCTCACCACATCACCACCTCTCTCTCTCTCTCTCTCTCTCTCTCTCTCTCTCTCTCTCTCTCTCTCTCTCTCTCTCTTAATCGAGTAAATGGACAAAAGCGACGAGATAGACAGAGAAAAGGTAGAGAGGTGTATGAATGAAAGATGAGGTATTCTCTCTCTTTCCCTGTTAATCGAGTAAATGGAATAAAGCAACGATAGAAAATTAAAAAGTAGAGAGGTGTATTAATGAAAGATGAGGTATTCTCTCTCTCTCTCTCTCTCTCTCTCTCTCTCTCTCTCTCTCTCTCTCTCTCTCTCTCTCTCTCTCTCTCTCTCTCTCTCTCTCTCTCTCTCTCTCTCTATATATATATATATATATATATATCTCTCTCTCTCTCTCTCTCTCTCCACTAGTATGCGCCTCACCCTCGGCTGCTTTTACCTTGCTCGTGTTACCATCTTTTATTGCGTTCTTTATCGCACATTTTGTTTCCTTTGTTCCACTTTTCCTTTAGTTGCTTTTTCTCTGTTAATCCCTGGTTTATGTTTCTCTTTTGTTTCTCTCTTTTATTATTGTCTTCCTTTTGTTTATTAACTTTTTCGAACATTTGTTACGCTTTTGTTGTTGTTACTCCAATGTATCTTATTCCTTGTTTTTTATTGTTCCCTTGTGTTCCTCCTATATTCTCACATCCTGTTGATAATTGTCCATTGTTCTCTTCTCTTTCTTTGATGTATATCACCCTTCAATATTGTCCCACTTACTGTACATTACTGTGTATCACCCTTCAATATTGTCCCACTTACTGTACATTACTGTAGATCACCCTTCAATATTGTCCCACTTACTGTACATTACTGTGTATCACCCTTCAATATTGTCCCCCTTACTGTAAGTTACTGTAGATCACCCTTCAATATTGTCCCACTTACTGTGCATTACTGTAGATCACCCTTCAATATTGTTCCACTTACTGTACGTTACTGTATATCACCCTTCAATATTCTCCCACTTACTGTACATTACTGTAGATCACCCTTCGATATTGTCCCACTTACTGTACATTACTGTGTATCACCCTTCAATATTGTCCCACTTACTGTAAGTTACTGTAGATCACCCTTCAATATTGTCCCACTTACTGTGCATTACTGTAGATCACCCTTCAATATTGTCCCACTTACTGTGCATTACTGTAGATCACCCTTCAATATTGTCCCACTTACTGTACGTTACTGTAGATCACCCTTCAATATTGTCCCACTTACTGTACATTACTGTAGATCACCCTTCAATATTGTCCCACTTACTGTACATTACTGTAGATCACCCTTCAATATTGTCCCACTTACTGTACGTTACTGTATATCACCCTTCAATATTGTCCCACTTACTGTACGTTACTGTAGATCACCCTTCAATATTGTCCCACTTACTGTACATTACGGTAGATCACCCTTCAATATTGTCCCACTTACTGTACATTATTGTAGATCACCCTTTAATATTGTCCCACTTACTGTACATTATTGTATATCACCCTTCAATATTGTCCCACTTACTGTACATTACTGTATATCACCCTTCAATATTCTCCCACTTACTGTACATTACTGTAGATCACCCTTCAATATTGTCCCACTTACTGTACATTACTGTATATCACCCTTCAATATTCTCCCACTTACTGTACATTATTGTAGATCACCCTTCAATATTGTCCCACTTACTGTACATTGCTGTATATCACCCTTCAATATTGTCCCACTTACTGTATATTACTGTATATCACCCTTCAATATTGTCCCACTTACTGTACATTACTGTATATCACCCTTCAATATTGTCCCACTTACTGTACATTACTGTAGATCACCCTTCAATATTGTGCCACTTACTGTACATTACTGTATATCACCCTTCAATATTGTCCCACTTACTGTACGTTACTGTAGATCACCCTTCAATATTTTCCCACTTACTGTACATTACTGTAGATCACCCTTCAATATTGTCCCACTTACTGTACATTACTGTATATCACCCTTCAATATTGTCCCACTTACTGTACGTTACTGTATATCACCCTTCAATATTGTCCCACTTACTGTACGTTACTGTAGATCACCCTTCAATATTGTCCCACTTACTGTACATAACTGTATATCACCCTTCAATATTGTCCCACTTACTGTACATTACTGTAGATCACCCTTCAATATTGTCCCATTTACTGAACATTACTGTAGATCACCCTTCAATATTGTCCCACTTACTGTACATTACTGTAGATCACCCTTCAATATTGTCCCACTTACTGTACATTACTGTAGATCACCCTTCAATATTGTCCCACTTACTGTACATTACTGTAGATCACCCTTCAATATTGTCCCACTTACTGTACATTACTGTAGATCACCCTTCAATATTGTCCCACTTACTGTACATTACTGTAGATCACCCTTCAATATTGTCCCACTTACTGTACATTACTGTAGATCACCCTTCAATATTGTCCCACTTACTGTACATTACTGTAGATCACCCTTCAATATTGTCCTACTTACTGTACATTACTGAATATCACCCTTCAATATTGTCCCACTTACTCTACATTACTGTAGATCACCCTTCAATATTGTCACACTTACTGTACATTACTGTATATCACCCTTCAATATTGTCCCACTTACTGTACGTTACTGTATATAACCCTTCAATATTGTCCCACTTACTGTACATTACTGTAGATCACCCTTCAATATTGTCCCACTTACTGTACATTACTGAATATCACCCTTCAACATTGTCCCACTTACTATACGTTACTGTAGATCACCCTTCAATATTGTCCCACTTACTGTACATTACTGTATATCACCCTTCAATATTGTCCCACTTACTGTACATTACTGTTATATCACCCTTCAATATTGTCCCACTTACTGTATATCACCCTTCAATATTGTCCCATTTTTTTTTTTTTTTTTTTTTTTTTTTTTCTATATTCCAACTTACTTCCTCTCGGGCATAGGCTGAGAGCCTTAACATTCACTGCTCTACAATGAACAGTGAAGCCCGTGAGGTCTTGTTCCAGTCTAGGGAGTGAGACATGTGAAGCACGTAGAGTACAACGAGCACCTGCCATCTTGCCTTCACATGAGGCACGGTGCTCACTCATGGCCCGAAACGACCCCATCTCTGAAGCCACCTCGTTCCCGTGCTTCACTGTCTCACCCCTTACACTCGGACTCTCACACTTACACACACACAACGCCACCTGTTGAGCAGATAACTCACCAGGCATTGCACCCCTATAGCATATTTTGAATATGGGAATATTCATACAGTGCTATTTAATCAGGGAACAATGAGGGTATTTTATTGACTATACGTTACTGTATATCACCCTTCAATATTGTCCCACTTGCTGTACATTACTGTAGATCACCCTTCAACATTGTCCCACTTACTGTACATTACTGTAGATCACCCTTCAATATTCTCCCACTTACTGTACATTACTGTAGATCACCCTTCAATATTGTCCCACTTACTGTACGTTACTGTATATCACCCTTCAATATTGTCCCACTTACTGTACGTTACTGTATATCACCCTTCAATATTGTCCCCTTACTGTACATTACAGTAGATCACCCTTCAATATTGTCCCACTTACCGTAGATTACTGTATATCACCCTTCAATATTGTCCCACTTACTGTACATTACTGTATATCACCCTTCAATATTGTCCCACTTACTGTACATTACTGTATATCACCCTTCAATATTCTCCTACTTACTGTACATTACAGTAGATCACCCTTCAATATTGTCCCACTTACTGTATATTACTGTATATCACCCTTCAATATTGTCCCAGTTACTGTACATTACTGTATATCACCCTTCAATATTGTCCCACTTACTGTACATTACTGTATATCACCCTTCAATATTGTCCCACTTACTGTACATTACTGTAGATCACCCTTCAATATTGTCCCACTTACTGTACATTACTGTAGATCACCCTGCAATATTGTCCCACTTACTGTACATTACTGTATATCACCCTTCAATATTCTCCCACTTACTGTACATTACTGTAGATCACCCTTCGATATTGTCCCACTTACTGTACATTACTGTATATCACCCTTCAATATTGTCCCACTTCCTGTACGTTACTGTAGATCACCCTTCTATATTGTCCCACTTACTGTACGTTACTGTATATCACCCTTCAATATTGTCCCACTTACTGTACATTACTGTAGATCACCCTTCAATATTGTCCCACTTACTGTACATTACTGTAGATCACCCTTCAATATTGTCCCACTTACTGTACATTACTGTAGATCACCCTTCAATATTGTCCTACTTACTGTACGTTGCTGTATATCACTCTTCAATATTGTCCCACTTACTGTACATTACTGTAGATCACCCTTCAATATTGTCCCACTTACTGTACATTACTGTATATCACCCTTCAATATTCTCCTACTTAATGTACATTACAGTAGATCACCCTTCAATATTGTCCCACTTACTGTACATTACTGTATATCACCCTTCAATATTGTCCCACTTACTGTACGTTACTGTATATCACCCTTCAATATTTTCCCACTTACTGTACATTACTGTAGATCACCCTTCAATATTGTCCCACTTACTGTACATAACTGTATATCACCCTTCAATATATTCCCACTTACTGTACATAACTGTAGATCACCCTTCAATATTGTCCCATTTACTGTACATTACTGTAGATCACCCTTCAATATTGTCCGACTTACTGTACATTACTGTATATCACCATTCAATATTGTCCCACTTACTGTACATTACTGTAGATCACCCTTCAATATTGTCCCACTTACTGTACATTACTGTAGATCACCCTTCAATATTGTACCACTTACTGTACATTACTGTAGATCACCCTTCAATATTGTCCCACTTACTGTATATTACTGTAGATCACCCTTCAATATTGTCCCACTTACTGTACATTACTGTAGATCACCCTTCAATATTGTCCCACTTACTGTACATTACTGTAGATCACCCTTCAATATTGTCCCACTTACTGTACATTACTGTAGATCACCCTTCAATATTGTCCTACTTACTGTACATTACTGAATATCACCCTTCAATATTGTCCCACTTACTCTACGTTACTGTAGATCACCCTTCAATATTGTCACACTTACTGTACATTACTGTATATCACCCTTCAATATTGTCCCACTTACTGTACGTTACTGTATATAACCCTTCAATATTGTCCCACTTACTGTACATTACTGTAGATCACCCTTCAATATTGTCCCACTTACTGTACATTACTGAATATCACCCTTCAACATTGTCCCACTTACTGTACGTTACTGTAGCTCACCCTTCAATATTGTCCCACTTACTGTACATTACTGTATATCACCCTTCAATATTGTCCCACTTACTGTACATTACTGTATATCACCCTTCAATATTGTCCCACTTACTGTACATTATTGTATATCACCCTTCAATATTGTCCCACTTACTGTATATCACCCTTCAATATTGTCCCACTTACTGTACATTACTGTATATCACCCTTCAATATTGTCCCACTTACTGTACATTACT
Source organism: Lithodes maja (assembly GCA_037953745.1). Lineage (NCBI taxonomy): Eukaryota > Metazoa > Arthropoda > Malacostraca > Decapoda > Lithodidae > Lithodes > Lithodes maja. The sequence continues at coordinate 21,156 of JBAKBP010021517.1, forward strand.
GTATATCACCCTTCAATATTGTCCCACTTACTGTACATTACTGTAGATCACCCTTCAATATTGTCCCACTTACTGTACATTACTGTAGATCACCCTTCAATATTGTCCCACTTACTGTACATTACTGTAGATCACCCTTCAATATTCTCCCACTTTCTGTACGTTACTGTATATCACCCTTCAATATTGTCCCACTTACTGTACATTACTGTATATCACCCTTCAATATTGTCCCACTTACTGTACATTACTGTAGATCACCCTTCAATATTCTCCCACTTACTGTACATTACTGTAGATCACCCTTCAATATTGTTCCACTTACTGTACGTTACTGTATATCACCCTTCAATATTGTCCCACTTACTGTACGTTACTGTATATCACCCTTCAATATTGTCCCCTTACTGTACATTACAGTAGATCACCCTTCAATATTGTCCCACTTACCGTAGATTACTGTATATCACCCTTCAATATTGTCCCACTTACTGTACATTACTGTATATCACCCTTCAATATTGTCCCACTTACTGTACATTACTGTATATCACCCTTCAATATTCTCCTACTTACTGTACATTACAGTAGATCACCCTTCAATATTGTCCCACTTACTGTACATTACTGTATATCACCCTTCAATATTGTCCCAGTTACTGTACATTACTGTATATCACCCTTCAATATTGTCCCACTTTCTGTACATTACTGTATATCACCCTTCAATATTCTCCCACTTACTGTACATTACTGTAGATCACCCTTCGATATTGTCCCACTTACTGTACATTACTGTATATCACCCTTCAATATTGTCCCACTTCCTGTACGTTACTGTAGATCACCCTTCAATATTGTCCCACTTACTGTACATTACTGTAGATCACCCTTCAATATTGTCCCACTTACTGTACGTTACTGTATATCACCCTTCAATATTGTCCCACTTACTGTACATTACTGTAGATCACCCTTCAATATTGTCCCACTTACTGTACATAACTGTATATCACCCTTCAATATATTCCCACTTACTGTACATAACTGTAGATCACCCTTCAATATTGTCCCATTTACTGTACATTACTGTAGATCACCCTTCAATATTGTCCGACTTACTGTACATTACTGTATATCACCATTCAATATTGTCCCACTTACTGTACATTACTGTAGATCACCCTTCAATATTGTCCCACTTACTGTACATTACTGTAGATCACCTTTCAATATTGTACCACTTACTGTACATTACTGTAGATCACCCTTCAATATTGTCCCACTTACTGTACATTACTGTAGATCACCCTTCAATATTGTCCCACTTACTGTACATTACTGTAGATCACCCTTCAATATTGTCCCACTTACTGTACATTACTGTAGATCACCCTTCAATATTGTCCCACTTACTGTACATTACTGTAGATCACCCTTCAATATTGTCCTACTTACTGTACATTACTGAATATCACCCTTCAATATTGTCCCACTTACTCTACGTTACTGTAGATCACCCTTCAATATTGTCACACTTACTGTACATTACTGTATATCACCCTTCAATATTGTCCCACTTACTGTACGTTACTGTATATAACCCTTCAATATTGTCCCACTTACTGTACATTACTGTAGATCACCCTTCAATATTGTCCCACTTACTGTACATTACTGAATATCACCCTTCAACATTGTCCCACTTACTGTACGTTACTGTAGCTCACCCTTCAATATTGTCCCACTTACTGTACATTACTGTATATCACCCTTCAATATTGTCCCACTTACTGTACATTACTGTATATCACCCTTCAATATTGTCCCACTTACTGTACATTATTGTATATCACCCTTCAATATTGTCCCACTTACTGTATATCACCCTTCAATATTGTCCCACTTTCTGTACATTACTGTATATCACCCTTCAATATTGTCCCACTTACTGTACATTACTGTATATCACCCTTCAATATTGTCCCACTTACTGTACATTACTGTAGATCACCCTTCAATATTGTCCCACTTACTGTACATTACTGTAGATCACCCTTCAATATTGTCCCACTTACTGTACATTACTGTAGATCACCCTTCAATATTCTCCCACTTACTGTACGTTACTGTATATCACCCTTCAATATTGTCCCACTTACTGTACATTACTGTATATCACCCTTCAATATTGTCCCACTTACTGTACATTAATGTAGATCACCCTTCAACATTGTCCCACTTACTGTACATTACTGTAGATCACCCTTCAATATTCTCCCACTTACTGTACATTACTGTAGATCACCCTTCAATATTGTTCCACTTACTGTACGTTACTGTATATCACCCTTCAATATTGTCCCACTTACTGTATGTTACTGTATATCACCCTTCAATATTGTCCCCTTACTGTACATTACAGTAGATCACCCTTCAATATTGTCCCACTTACCGTAGATTACTGTATATCACCCTTCAATATTGTCCCACTTACTGTACATTACTGTATATCACCCTTCAATATTGTCCCACTTACTGTACATTACTGTATATCACCCTTCAATATTCTCCTACTTACTGTACATTACAGTAGATCACCCTTCAATATTGTCCCACTTACTGTACATTACTGTATATCACCCTTCAATATTGTCCCAGTTACTGTACATTACTGTATATCACCCTTCAATATTGTCCCACTTTCTGTACATTACTGTATATCACCCTTCAATATTCTCCCACTTACTGTACATTACTGTAGATCACCCTTCGATATTGTCCCACTTACTGTACATTACTGTATATCACCCTTCAATATTGTCCCACTTCCTGTACGTTACTGTAGATCACCCTTCAATATTGTCCCACTTACTGTACATTACTGTAGATCACCCTTCAATATTGTCCCACTTACTGTACGTTACTGTATATCACCCTTCAATATTGTCCCACTTACTGTACATTACTGTAGATCACCCTTCAATATTGTCCCACTTACTGTACATTACTGTAGATCACCCTTCAATATTGTCCCACTTACTGTACATTACTGTAGATCACCCTTCAATATTGTCCTACTTACTGTACGTTGCTGTATATCACTCTTCAATATTGTCCCACTTACTGTACATTACTGTAGATCACCCTTCAATATTGTCCCAATTACTGTACATTACTGTATATCACCCTTCAATATTCTCCTACTTACTGTACATTACAGTAGATCAGCCTTCAATATTGTCCCACTTACTGTACATTACTGTAGATCACCCTTCAATATTGTCCCAGTTACTGTACATTACTGTATATCACCCTTCAATATTGTCCCACTTACTGTACATTACTGTATATCACCCTTCAATATTGTCCCACTTACTGTACATTACTGTAGATCACCCTTCAATATTGTCCCACTTACTGTACATTACTGTAGATCACCCTGCAATATTGTCCCACTTACTGTACATTACTGTATATTACCCTTCAATATTCTCCCACTTACTGTACATTACTGTAGATCACCCTTCGATATTGTCCCACTTACTGTACATTACTGTGTATCACCCTTCAATATTGTCCCACTTCCTGTACGTTACTGTAGATCACCCTTCAATATTGTCCCACTTACTGTACATTACTGTAGATCACCCTTCAATATTGTCCCACTTACTGTACGTTACTGTATATCACCCTTCAATATTGTCCCACTTACTGTACATTACTGTAGATCACCCTTCAATATTGTCCCACTTACTGTACATTACTGTAGATCACCCTTCAATATTGTCCCACTTACTGTACATTACTGTAGATCACCCTTCAATATTGTCCTACTTACTGTACGTTGCTGTATATCACTCTTCAATATTGTCCCACTTACTGTACATTACTGTAGATCACCCTTCAATATTGTCCCACTTACTGTACATAACTGTATATCACCCTTCAATAATGTCCCACTTACTGTACATTACTGTAGATCACCCTTGAATATTGTCCCACTTACTGTACATTACAGTAGATCACCCTTCAATATTGTCCGACTTACTGTACATTACTGTATATCACCCTTCAATATTGTCCCACTTACTGTACATTACTGTAGATCACCCTTCAATATTGTCCCACTTACTGTACATTACTGTAGATCACCCTTCAATATTGTCCCACTTACTGTACATTACTGTAGATCACCCTTCAATATTGTGCCACTTACTGTACATTACTGTATATCACCCTTCAATATTCTCCCACTTACTGTACAATTGTACATTACTGTAGATCACCCTTCAATATTGTCCCACTTACTGTACATTACTGTATATCACCCTTCAATATACTCCCACTTACTGTACATTACTGTAGATCACCCTTCAATATTGTCCCACTTACTGTACATTACTGTATTATCACCCTTCAATATTGTCCCACTTACTGTACGTTACTGTATATCACCCTTCAATATTGTCCCACTTACTGTACATTACTGTAGATCACCCTTCAATATTGTCCCACTTACTGTACATAACTGTATATCACCCTTCAATATTGTCCCACTTACTGTACATTACTGTAGATCACCCTTCAATATTGTCCCACTTTCTGTACATTACTGTAGATCACCCTTCAATATTGTCCCACTTACTGTACGTTACTGTAGATCACCCTTCAATGTTGTCCCACTTACTGTACATTACTGTATATCACCCTTCAATATTGTCCCACTTACTGTACATTACTGTATATCACCCTTCAATATTGTTCCACTTACTGTACATTACTGTAGATCACCCTTCAATATTGTCCCACTTACTGTACATTACTGTAGATCACCCTTCAATATTGTCCCACTTACTGTACGTTACTGTGGATCACCCTTCAATATTCTCCCACTTACTGTACATCACTGTGGATCACCCTTCCATATTCTCCCACTTACTGTACATTACTGTAGATCACCCTTCAATATTCTCCCACTTACTGTATATTACTGTAGATCACCCTTCAATATTGTCCCACTTACTCTACATTACTCTATATCACCCTTCAATATTGTCCCACTTACTGTACATTACTGTAGATCACCCTTCAATATTGTCCCACTTACTGTACATTACTGTATATCACCCTTCAATATTCTCCCACTTACTGTACATTACTGTATATCACCCTTCAATATTGTCCCACTTACTGTACATTACTGTAGATCACCCTTCAATATTCTCCCACTTACTGTACATTACTGTATATCACCCTTCAATATTGTCCCACTTACTGTACATTACTGTATATCACCCTTCAATATTGTCCCACTTACTGTACATTACTGTATATCACCCTTCAATATTCTCCCACTTACTGTACATTACTGTATATCACCCTTCAATATTTTCCCACTTACTGTACATTACTGTATATCACCCTTCAATATTGTCCCACTTTCTGTACATTACTGTATATCACCCTTCAATATTGTCCCACTTAATGTACATTACTGTATATCACCCTTCAATATTGTTCCACTTACTGTACATTACTGTATATCACCCTTCAATATTGTCCCACTTACTGTACATTACTGTATATCACCCTTCAGTATTGTCCCACTTACTGTACATTACTGTATATCACCCTTCAATATTGTCCCACTTACTGTACATTACTGTATATCACCCTTCAATATTGTCCCACTTAATGTACATTACTGTATATCACCCTTCAATATTGTCCCACTTACTGTACATTACTGTATATCACCCTTCAATATTGTCCCACTTACTGTACATTACTGTATATCACCCTTCAATATTGTCCCACTTACTGTACATTACTGTAGATCACCCTTCAATATTGTCCCACTTACTGTACATTACTGTAGATCACCCTTCAATATTGTCCCACTTACTGTACATTACTGTAGATCACCCTTCAATATTGTCCCACTTACTGTACATTACTGTAGATCACCCTTCAATATTGTCCCACTTACTGTACATTACTGTATATCACCCTTCAATATTGTCCCACTTACTGTACATTACTGTATATCACCCTTCAATATTGTCCCAGTTACTGTACATTACTGTAGATCACCCTTCAATATTGTCCCACTTACTGTACATTACTGTATATCACCCTTCAATATTGTCCCACTTACTGTACATTACTGTATATCACCCTTCAATATTGTCCCACTTACTGTACATTACTGTATATCACCCTTCAATATTGTCCCACTTACTGTACATTACTGTAGATCACCCTTCAAAATTGTCCCACTTACTGTACATTACTGTATATCACCCTTCAATATTGTCCCACTTACTGTACATTACTGTATATCACCCTTCAATATTGTCCCACTTACTGTACATTACTGTATATCACCCTTCAATATTGTCCCACTTACTGTACATTACTGTATATCACCCTTCAATATTGTCCCACTTACTGTACATTACTGTATATCACCCTTCAATATTGTCCCACTTAATGTACATTACTGTATATCACCCTTCAATATTGTCCCACTTACTGTACATTACTGTAGATCACCCTTCAATATTGTCCCACTTACTGTACATTACTGTATATCACCCTTCAATATTGTCCCACTTACTGTACATTACTGTATATCACCCTTCAATATTGTCCCACTTACTGTACATTACTGTAGATCACCCTTCAATATTGACCCACTTACTGTACATTACTGTAGATCACCCTTCAATATTGTCCCACTTACTGTACATTACTGTAGATCACCCTTCAATATTGTCCCACTTACTGTACATTACTGTATATCACCCTTCAATATTGTCCCACTTACTGTACATTACTGTATATCACCCTTCAATATTGTCCCACTTACTGTACATTACTGTAATCACCCTTCAATATTCTCCCACTTACTGTACATTACTGTATATCACCCTTCAATATTGTCCCACTTACTGTACATTACTGTATATCATCCTTCAATATTGTCCCACTTACTGTACATTACTGTAGATCACCCTTCAATATTGTCCCACTTACTGTACATTACTGTATATCACCCTTCAATATTGTCCCACTTACTGTACATTACTGTAGATCACCCTTCAATATTGTCCCACTTAATGTACATTACTGTATATCACCCTTCAATATTGTCCCACTTACTGTACATTACTGTAGATCACCCTTCAATATTGTCCCACTTAATGTACATTACTGTATATCCATTAATTTATGTTTCATTTGTCATATTATGGACTTACGTCAATTTATTGTACGTTATTTAAGGGGGGTCACCGTTTTTTTTTTTATCTTTCTCTTATTTTCTCTCTGTCCCTGGCTTGTATCCATTGGGCCCCATTCAGCCAACTGTTTTAAGACGTTTATCCCCATCCAGGTGTCGATTTATTTCTGGCGAGCAATAGCGAGCCAGCATTGTATAGAGAAATCCGGCTTCGCCGGAGACATTTTTCCATCGAAAAATGTACAAATTTAGATTGCTGTTAAAACAAAATATATTTATGCTGGAGAATATTGACACCTGGATGGGGTAAACGTCTTAAAACAGTAGGCTGAATGGGGCCCATTGGATACAAGACAAAGAGAGAGAGAGAGAGAGAGAGAGAAAAAAAAAAGCGAGGTGGGCTCCCTTAAAGAAAATGCCTTTGTTGTTTTGTATTGTTCATTATTTGTTGCCTATATTGTTTTGCAGTCGTTATATTTTTGCTTTATTGTTATATATTTTACTTGTTAGTACTTTATCATTTTGTGATATAATTTGCATATCTTTAATTTTTTGCATTGATTATTATTTTAATCTTTATTCCTTTATTGTTATGTATTGTTATCTATGTGTCTGTATTGTTATGTATTGTTATCTATGTGTCTGTATGGTTATGTATTGTTATGTATTGTTATCTATGTGTCTGTATCGTTATGTATTGTTATGTATTGTTATCTATGTGTCTGTATTGTTATGTATTGATATCTATGTGTCTGTATTGTTATGTATTGTTATCTATGTGTCTGTATTGTTATCTATGTGTCTGTATTGTTTTGTATTGTTATGTATTGTTATCTATGTGTCTGTATTGTTATGCAATGTTATGTATTGTTATCTATGTGTCTGTATTGTTTGGCAATTATTGTTATTTATATGTATATTTTTGTTTCGTTTTGTATTCATATTTGTATACCGATACCTTTAATATTTCGCATTGGTTTTAAATTATATATTTATTCCTATATTGATTTTTACTTTAAATGTATGCCTTTATTATTTTGCAATTATAATCTTTAACCATTTATTGTTGGGCATTCTTAAGTTTTTACCTTATTTTTAATTGTTTACTTTTGCCTTCATTGCCTTGTATGTTTATATCTGTTTTCCATTATTACGTAATTTATTTTAATGTCTGCCGTAATTATTGTTTTCTTTCCTCTTGCCTGTCCTCCTTCGTGTCACCTTCCATTCTACAGTCTAGCACGCACCGTCTTCTTCATCTCGCTATAGTATGCTCAACCTCACTCTGTTGCCAAGACCTCTCCCTTACTTTACTGCTCTCTCTCTCTCTCTCTCTCTCTCTCTCTCTCTCTCTCTCTCTCTCTCTCTCTTGTTTTGTTTTATTTTCAGGCATAAATTGTGTTCTATTGCTAACATATTTTTTGTGATTTACAGGCATATTAATTTTATCATATTGCTAAACAAAAATTGTGTGATTTTCAGGAATTAATTGTATCACATTGCTAACATAAATTTGTTGTGATTTTCAGGCTTTAATTGTACATAAATTTGTGTGATTTTCAGGCATATTGTGATTATATCGTCATGGCGCCGCAACGAACCTGCACGAGTTGTTCCGGTAAATTTGGCCCTACCATGTTTGTTGATACTGATATCCAAATGTGTAGATTTTGCCAGCTCCGAGAGAAGATTGCGGATGAATTGAATGCAGCTCACCGCAAGATCGATGCCCTAACTACGAAGCTTGAATCCCTTCAAGAATTTGCCACACTCAACGTAGGAGTGCCCTCGGCCCAAGAAACCACTACGATGTCAACCGCCATTCCAGTGCATACAGTACCGGTTCCGGTACCCACACCAGCAGCTACCTTAGATGTTGCAGAAAATAATAATGACTCTACTCTCACTCCCCCCCAGGACAACTTTCAGTTAGTGAGAAACAATGTGCATCCCAGTACCAGTACCAGGAAGGTCATCCCGACAACATGCCAAAACCGCTTCAAAATTCTTGCTATTGATGAGGAAGAGGAAACGGAAGAAGTTCGGCTTGTGGGCGACTCCATGGTCCGTGGCCAATTAACCGAGTTCTGCGCCAGGGCACCCAGGACCAGAAAGCGATTCTGTATCCCAGGTGGTGGCTTGGACGACATTGTTGCGGATGTGGAAGAGGTTTCCAGGCTCGCCCCCGCAAGCACTACGTACGTCATCCACGTTGGATCTAACGATGTCCAACGGACGCGGTCAGAGGAACTACTTTGCAAGTACCGGCGGCTGATCAGGTCCTTCAAGGAAAAATCTAATAGAAACTAAATTTCAGGAATTGTTCCCCGGATTGATGTAGAAAACCGATTCTACAACATAGCTACCAGTACAAATCGCCGACTAGCCAAACTCTGCAGGGAGGAGGAGTCGACACGTGGGATCATTTTTACTATGATAAATCTTTGTTTTCAGGAGATGGTGTACATCTCAATGAAGTAGGAGCTGCACGTTTTGGTCGTCTGCTGAACGATGCAGTCAAGCATTTCCGTTCAAAAAACGGGGTCAACCGGGGGTATCCGGGGGTAGTGTAAGTCAAATATGAACTGAAAATTCAGACAATGCACATTCAGTAACATCCAACTCTAATACTCTTAACCCTCTCACGACCATATGACGCAGAGGTTGCCAGAGTAGCAATAATAAATAGAGTTCTCTCACTCTTATAATTACCTCTCCAAAATTAGTTTTCTGCCCACAGCTAACTCATAGACAACTGCAGAGGTTGAAGTAACTAAACTAAAGGTTTCTAAATACCCCTGATGGTAACAAAGGCTTTAAAGTATCCCTAATAGGCTCAAAATTGCGTCAAGAACGTGAGAGGGTTAAGGTGTTTTATGTAAATGCTCGTAGCATACGCAATAAATTTTCAGATCTAGAGGAAATCGTGTTTACAGAACATTATGATATAATCGGCATTACAGAATCTTGGTTAAATACGGAAGACAGAGACTTTTTAGCCGAATATACACTTCCTGGTTATACAATGTTTGAGAAAAGTCGGATAAATAGAAATGGAGGAGGAGTTTTGTTTTTTATAAAGGAACTTCTTAATCCCGTCTTAATGTCAAAACCTCAAATTGCGAATATATACATATCTTATGTACTATTAAATAATAAACGAGGAACTAAAATAACACTAGCTTTATTATACAGACCCCCAGCTCAATCAGTGCAAACTGACAGGGAAATTTGTGAACAAATTGCAGAAATAACTAACATACAAGATACCGTAATTCTTGGCGATTTCAACTTACCCGTGACAAAATGGGGCGATATTCTTACACTCTGGACACGACCTCTATGCTAACTTTCAAGAGAGTTCACTTTTTCAATTTGTACAATCTCCGACCCGTGGTAATAATGTGCTTGACCTTGTACTCGCAACAAAAGAAGAATTAATAGAGAATTTGAATGTTGGTGATGAATTCAGTAACAGCGACCATCGTACGATAACTTTCACTTTAAAGTTTACTAGTAACAAATCAAATAGCAGCATTGAGAAAGTCCCTAATTTCAAGAAAGCAAATTTTCATAAACTTAAATCAAAGCTTAAAGAAACTGACTGGAGCTTTCTGACTAACAATAACGACATTAATACATCTTGGAAGTGTTTCACAACCACTTACCTTAAGGCAGTGCAAGACTGCATACCATCAAAAATACGGCGTCCAAGCCATAATGATAAGCCCAAATGGTGGAATAAAGATATTTCAGACTGTCTGCTTGCTAAAAAATTTGCTAATGATAGATTAAAATCCTCCCAAAATGACGAAGAACGGGTGAAATTTGTAGAGCTACGACGCAAAGCCAAAAAGTTAATTAAGCAAAGTAAAAAGACCCTGGAGTTACATGTTGTGAATCAAAGTAAAACAAACCCGAAAGAATTCTATAATTATATAAGAAAGAAAAAAGTAGTTTCTTCAACTGTTGGACCGTTAGTCAATGAAAATGGAGAATATACCAAAGACGAAGTACAAATGAGTACCGGTAATGCCCTCAATACCTTCTTTGCATCAGTTTTTACAACCGAAGACCTCAGTGCTATCCCTACACCATCGCCGATTCAGATTGATAATTCAGATGTTCTAAGCAATATCACCTTTACAGAGAGAGAAGTATTGAATTGTTTAGATAAACTCAAGGTAAATAAAACGCCTGGACCTGATACAATCTCGCCTAGAGTTCTAAAGGAAGCTAACGATGAGCTCTCCAAACCACTGACATTGCTATTCAATGAATCCTTGCAGTCTGGGACTATGCCTGATCAGTGGGAGCTAGCCAACGTAACACCGATATTAAAAAAAAGCAGCAAATCCCTACCCAGTAACTATCGTCCAATTAGCTTAACCTCAATTGTATGTAAAATGCTAGAAACGGTCATAAGAGACAGACTCGTAAATCACTTAGAGGCAAATAACTTACTTAAAGATACTCAACACGGCTTTCGTAAAAAACGTTCCTGTTTAATAAACCTCTTAGACTTCTTCCACGATATCCTCAACCTCTACGATGAGAGTAAAGCTGTTGATATTATATACCTTGATTTTCAAAAGGTCTTTGACAAAGTTCCCCACAAACGTTTACTGCTAAAACTAAAAGCGCATGGAATACAAGACGGTGTGTTGAAATGGATAGAAAATTGGCTCAGCGACAGAAAGCAAAGAGTAGTCATAAACGGTAAGGCATCTAAATGGACCAATGTAAGTAGCGGGGTACCCCAGGGATCGGTACTAGGACCAATTCTCTTTCTAATTTACATCAACGACATAGATGAGGGTCTCACCTGTACAATCTCAAAATTTGCTGACGATACAAAAATTGCAAATAGCGTACTCTCAAAAGAACAAGTTGACGATATGCAACACAATCTAGATAAATTGTCATGTTGGGCCCAAATTTGGCAAATGAGTTTCAATGCGGATAAATGTAAAGTACTACATATCGGATACCTAAATGAGAAAGCAAACTATTCGATGAATGGCACTCAGCTTAAGAATGTAAACAGAGAAACCAATCTGGGAGTAACAATATCCAGTAACCTAAAACCGAGTCAACAATGTTCAGAAGTTGTTAAGAAGGCAAACAAAATAATTGGCTTTATAGGCAGGTCATTTGAGCATAAATCCAAAGAAGTTATCCTAACCCTTTACAATTCCTAAGTCCGCCCTCTTCTGGAATACTGCGTTCAATCCTGGTGCCCTTATTACTAAAAAGATATAAACAAGCTAGAACGAATTCAACGTAGAGTTACCAAAATGACACCTAGCGTAAAGAACAAACCATACAAAGAGCGTCTTAGAGAATTAAATCTATTTCCTTTAACCCAGCGCTGATTAAGAGGTGACTTAATTCAAGTTTTCAAAATCATCAAAGGCATCGACAATATGAACTGTAGTAAGTACTTCACTATCGACCAATCTAATTACACGCGGGGAAACGGTTGCAAAATTATTGGTAAATCTTTTAATTCTCACGAATCTAAGAATTTCTTCTTCAATCGAGTTGTCAACTTGTGGAATGGGCTTCCCCGAGACGTTATAGACTGCAGCACCGTTGATTCATTTAAACTCCGCTTAAACAAATATCTCGCATTAAACCCGCGAGTGACTGCGTTTGTAAATTAATAACTTTATTTTATCCCCCCCTCAGTTACTAACCCATCTGTCCCCTACTAACTTCCTAATCCTGCCACGGACATTGGTTCCAGGGCAGTAGTTCCCTTTCCAATGTTCCCTTACCCACTCTAAACCACTGTTTGGACACTTGATCCTCAGTGTTTTGGAGGACAAGCAGCCTAGAAAGGTCACTAGACCTGTTGTTGCTTGATTTCCTTTGTACTCCTTTGTACTCTGTGTGTGTGTGTGTTTCTCACAAATGGGCAGGAGACAGTACAACAGTTTTATAGCCCTGCCCATCCCCCTCACTCTCCCTCCCTCTCTCTCTCTTGACCTATATTCAACTTTTCACACATTTTGTTTTATCTGCGATACGTGTCATCATTGTTTCTAATACGTGTATCTGTGACCTGTGTTCTCTTATAATTTTGTCCTCCTCAATGTTCGTGTATTACAATTGTATTGTGATCTTGAAAGGTGTTATGAATGTATTATGTAGTACTTGGTTGATTGTATACTGGTCGATATTCTCGATGATTCTCTCGCTTCGGGTAGACTCTGGATTACTCTCCTTTACTTCTAATTATTTAAGTAGTAATAATGCTGCCACTGGTTCCCAAATTACTATAAATATAATATGTTAATACTTATAGCAAAGGGGGATTTAAATATCCTTGCTATCCAGCCACTAAATTAATATGTTTGAATGATGAGGACTTTAACTTATGAAACAGGAACAAACTTAATGATGCAGGAACAGTGATGTAAATAATAATAATACTATAAAATTATATTAACAGGGAGTATTCCTCATATAGGGAGAAGTATCCCCACACGTCTTTTCGTCTCTATGCCCTCTGTCTAAGTGAACACAATTTATCTCAAAAACTGTGTTCACCCTCCACTCCCTCAGAGATAATGGAAAATTCTTATCAACAATTCCGTTTCACGTGGACAAAGCCTGGTGACCTCAAGAATGCTAGAGTAGGATGTTGCTAAATCTGACATGGGAATAAACGACCCGGAAATGACATTGATTCAACCTTTAGTGTACAGTTGCCTGCTTAAATATATCAATTTTCTGCAAGTAAATTACCATAACATTATATGAGAGTTAACATAAGAACATAAGAACATAAGAAAATGGGAGTCTGCAGAAAGCCGATTGGCCCAAGCAAGGCAGATCCCTGTCCCACACAACCCCAATTACAAAGCCCAATTATAGGCTCAACACGCTAATACCCTGAGGATCATCTTACCAAAACGGTTAGAGATTAACGCAGGATTACGGGGGTCTGCAGAGCGCTGATTGGCCCAACCCTGCTGATCCCCCTTCACACCCAACCCTTCTCGTCCATATGCTTATCCAATTTTATCTTAAAGCTCCCTATCGTTTTTAATCCCACTATAGCACCTGGTAGTCCATTCCACCCATCTACAACTCTGTTACCAAACCAATATTTGCCTATATCTTTTCTGAAACGAAATTTATCTAATTTGAAACCATTGGTACGAGTTCTTTCGCTATCACTGAGCTTTAGTACATTTGTCATGTTCCCTTTGTTAATCCCACTAACCCACTTGAACACCTCTATCATATCCCCTCTAACTCTGCGTCTCTCTAACGAATGTAAGCCTAATTTCTTCAACCTTTCTTTATACGGAAGATTTCTAATATTATGGATCATTTTTGTCATTCTACGTTGTACTCTCTCCAATGAATATATGTCCATTCTGTAATAAGGACACCAAAATTGAACAGCATAATCCATATGGGGTCTCACTAATGACAAGTAAAGTTTTAAGATAACATCAGCAGTTCTGTTACTCACACTCCTGGAGATGAACCCGAGAATCCTGTTTGCCTTGTTTCGAACGCTTATACACTGTTGTCTAGGCTTCAAATCATTGCTAACAAACACACCTAGATCTTTCTCACAATTCGAGTTTTCTAATTCCACATTAGCTAGTTTATATTTAACATTTGTATGCATCTTCCCTATCTTTAATACCTTGCATTTGTCAATGTTAAACTTCATCTGCCAATTTACTGACCATTCGTGTAAGGTATCTAGATCCCTTTGGAGGCACTCTATATCTCTATCTGAATCAATTGTTCTCCCCATTTTGGTATCGTCTGCAAATTTACTTATCCTACTAGTTATACCTAAATCTAGGTCATTTATGTATATAACAAACAACAGAGGACCTAATACAGATCCCTGGGGGACACCACTTTTGACTGCTCCCCATTCTGACTTCGTACCATTTATGCTGACTCTCTGCTTCCTACCAATTAGCCATGACCTAATCCATCCCAACAACGCCCCACCTATTCCATGCGCCTCAACCTTTCTCATCAATCTCTCATGGGGGACTCTGTCGAAAGCTTTACTGAAATCTAAATATATTATATCATATGACTTGTCATTATCTACTGCTTCATATACCTCTGAGAAAAAACTAAGCAAATTAGTAAGGCAAGAACGTCCCTGAGTGAATCCATGCTGAGAAGAATTTATTAAATTAAATGTATCTAAGTGGTTTCTAATTTTACTAGCAATAATTGACTCTAGTAGCTTTCCTATGATTGATGTAAGACTAATGGGACGGTAATTGGATGCTATTGATTTGTCACCTTTTTTGAAGATCGGAACTACGTTTGCAAGCTTCCAAGCTTCTGGAACTATACCTGTCTCCAATGACTTGTTAAATAAAAATGTTAATGGGTAACTTAACTCATCCCTACATTCTTTTAATACTCTAGCATGTACCTCATCAGGACCAGGCGATTTATTTCCTATATTAATTACCAAATATAACATGTAATATTATTTATCCATTTCTCTATTTTAACTTTTTATTCAATTTTTCATCGTGCCTTATAATGTGTTTCATTGCGTTTCTCCTCTTTGTATTATTTGTTCTTTCTTTTTGTTTTCCTTTTCTTCTTCTGCTTCATTGTTTACTTCCTTGACGCCTTCTTTCTCGTGCTCCCATTCCTCACCCCGACTGTTCACTCTGCCTAACCCTCCCCACCTTCCTTCCTTCGTGCCTAACTATAATAAAGATGAATGGAGATATAACACCAGTACTCTTCAATCCTTTATTGGCTAGGGTTGAGTACAGGAGTGCCGAGACGCTGGTTGGTTATGTGAGAGTCTGGTGTGAACTGAAGGACTTGCTGCCTCCACAGGCCTGGGTGCCAGAGGCGCCCGCAAGTCTAAAGTGTCGGTGGTGCCATATGGTGTTGGACAATAGTGGTGTATACATTATTATTATATCTCCCCCCCCCCCCCCCCTATTGGCGTCCGACGAGGCGATGGTGGAGTCGGGCGGTGTAGGTTGAGTGGAGGGCGGTAGACGAAGCTGTCGTAGGAAGCGGCGGTTGCGGAGCGTGGCTCGCCCTGACCCATCCACCCGGATGGTATACTGGCGGTGTGGATGCACCTCCACTACAGTGCCAGTCTTGTTCCACCATGTCGGGTTGTTGCCCCCCTGGTTCTGGACGGAGACCCGGTCACCGACGTGGAGTGGTGATAAAGGCCGGGCTGAAGCATTATAGTATGTGGCTAGGGCAGCGTTACGGTGAAAAAGGGCTGCCTCACAAGCTTCGGCCGAGAGAAGCCAGTGGGGGTGGAGGTGGAGAAGTGCAGGATTGCAGAGGACGTGGTCCCGTAGGGTCCTGCCGAAGAGAAGTTGAGCTGGCGACTTGTCAATGGTCGAGAGGGGTGTGTTCCTGTATTGGAGGAGGGCGCGGGCTGCGGCGTTGTTGTCTAGAGAGCCAGTGGGGGATGTACAGTCCGCGATGATGCGGCGGGCTGCTTTAACAGCCAGCTTGGCGCGGCCATTAGACTGAGGGTAGAACGCAGAGCTGACCCGCTGTGACACACCCCAATGTGCCAGGAATTCTTGGAAGTCCCCGGCTGTGAACTGGGGCCCACCATCGCTCGCCAGTACCCGGGGTGCTCCGTAGTGGGTGAAGAGGGTACGGCACGCCGAGATGAGGTGGTGAGCATCACATTTACCTGGTGGCAGGTAGAAGATGTGGACATTGCTGGAGAAACGATCGACGTAGACCAGGTAGTGATTGCCCTGGTGCTGAAAAAAATCGGCGGCTACCTGGTCGTATGGCCATTGGGGTGGGTCAGATGACATGAGTGGCTCTTTCGGCTGGGACGGGGCGTGGGCGCGGCAGTAGTGGCAGGTATCCAGGCAGTTGCGTAGGGCCTTGTCAATACCTGGCCAGTAAACACTCGCACGTGCACGGGCCTTCATGCCAGTCATACCCTGATGAGCTGAGTGAAGGGCCTCGAGAACTCTGGACCGAAGATGATGGGGGATGACTGGTCGTTGATCCATGAGGGCTACCCCGTCAACGGAAGTGAGGCGGTCTCTAACACCCCAGAACTGTCGTAGTTGTGGGGCGGTCGCCTCTCTGGTGTCCGGGAAGCCCTCGGGGATGGTCTGAAGAAGGGAGGTATACTCGCTGTCTTGTTGGCCGGCAGATTTAAGGTCAGACCATGATACAACTGGGTCAGGTATGGCGGCGAGCATGGTGAGGGAGGCCAAGGCAACTGAGTGGATATCGAGCTCGCTGGCGGCCGCACTATGCACATCATGGGCGTCCACGGAGGCCCTGGTCGGGTAGCGAGAGACAGCGTCAGGGCCGCGGTGCCATTTGCCAGGCGTATGTTGAATGATGAACTGGTATCGTAGGGTACGTTCCTTAATCTTGAACAGGCGAGGGTTTGGTATGTTGTCAAGGGACCGGTCGTTAAGGATGTGCAGTAGAGGTCTGTGGTCCACGACGACGACGAGGTCAGGGCAGCCCAGGACAAACATTCTGCATCTGTCAAGGGCGTCAGCCACTGCTAAAGCCTCGCCTTCGACGGGTGCGTAGTGGGACTCCGCAGGTGTGGTAAAACGGGAGCCGGCGAAGATAAGTTTCCAACCGACCTTGCAACAGGTGGGGGCAGATGCGGTGGGGCATGAACAATGTTGTTGGAGTAGGAGGAAGCCAAGGCCGGTTTTGCTCCAGTCTGTGGCGAGGCACGTGGGTCTGCCGATCTCGAAGGAGCAGACCCCTTCCTCAACCAGGTGTGTGATGTGGTCCTTAGATGTGGCAAAGGTACGGTCGAGTGCCTCATCCCAGTGGAAGGGGGTTTTGGACTGCACAAGTTCCCGGAAGGGCGCCATTTCCGGTTTGATGCTGAAGGCCCAGGCGACCTGTTCAACGAGACCAAACCACGACCGGGCTCCCGTGATGCCTGTGGGCGTGGGAAAGTCATGGATGGCCTTAATCATGGACGTGCATGGCTTAATTCCAGTGTCTGTGAAGGTGAGTCCGGCGAAGTCAACTGAAGGGGCGGCGAAGGTAAACTTGTCAGGGTTGAAAGTGACACCGTTGGTTGCACAGAGGGCCAGGTAATCAAAAGTGTGCCAAAATGCCTCCTCGACTGAAGAGTCCCACAAAAGGGAGTCGTCGACACACTTCACCTTACGAGGGACAGCCTGTATGATTGCGTCGAAGCGTCGGGTATAGGCGTCGCCAGCTGCCAAGTAACCTTGAGGGGCCCTGATATACCTGTAACGCCCAAATTCTGTGATAAAAGTCGTAGCCTCCCTGCTGGATTCGTCGAGTAGAACAGCATGGTATCCATTCCAGGCGTCTAGGACCGTCTTACGAGTGCCTGCAGGGATGGATTGGGCCAAGTTGAATGGGCTCGGGGTGTGATGTGTCTCCCGAAGGCAGGCGTGGTTGAGTGCCTGCATGGTCAACTGTACGGCGGGGTTGTCCAGTTTTCTTGGCGACCACCACCATCCTAGAACACCAGGTAGTAGGGGTACCGATGGGGACAGGCTCAATAATGCCCAGTGCGACGTCCCTGTCGAGATCTGCTTTGACCTGGGCCTTCCAATGATGTGGTATAGGGGCAGGGGTGTGCACGGCACGTGGAGATGCGCCAGGCTTGATGTGGATGTGCATGGGAGGGCCAGACATCGTGGGGAGTGGGCCGCTGGTGGTGTTAAATGCTGAAGATGCAAACTGTGACAAGAACCAGTCACGAAGGTCAGACAGGTGCAGGTCGTTAGGTGGGAAGGGGAGGGAAGTGGGCCGGTGTGGTGGAGGGGTCCTGGTCAAGGTGGGTGGTGGTTGGGCTGTGTGGGCGGCCATGCAGGGGGTAGGTGTGGGGAAGTCGGGAGGGATGATATGTAGTGCCCTACAAGCTGAAATGCTAATAAATAACGGTGACTGTGCCTGAATAATAAAAATATCATCATCAGTAGTGTAGGGGGTGCCGGCAACGTCGGTGGCGGTAATGGTAGTCGGCATATAACCCAGGACCTGGAGAGTGTGACCCCCCACGGCCGTGATCCGTTGGTGTGTAGGCTGTAGGTGGTGGCGTTGGAGGCCCAGTGCCCGTAGTAATTGCAAACCAGCCACAGATACTTGGGCGCCCGTGTCAGGGTGGGCCGTGACGCTGGTG
>JBAKBP010021518.1:0-40545 GCA_037953745.1 Lithodes maja
CTATAAGTATTATCATTATGTATTTTGTTTTCTTCTAAGTCAACGAGTTCTATTTTATATCATTAGATATAAGTATTGTGTGTGGGACTTATATACAATGATGAGAGAGAGAGTTATGTAACGATTGCCAGTGAGCGCGCCACGAGGTGTGTAGGCCTCACTCCCTCCTCCCTCCTCCCTTCCTCCCTTTCAGCGCGTGGGAAGTTCTTTGTCGATCCCAGATTGAGAGAGAATATGACGTCATGATTGCCAGTGGGCGGTCCTTAAGTAGTTTGAGATATGCCGCTAGAGGGCCGAGTATAAAAAGGAGAGGTCCTCGCCACAATTCTTCAGAACTCATCAGGCAAAGCGACTTCTCATATCCCTTGCAACTATCCATATTCTTCCGACTGATGTGAACTTTCTCTACTCTCTGAACAGCCTATCTTCTTCTCTTCTCGTCCCTGTTTAACCTCCATGACCCCTTTGGTGCAGATTTAGTCAGCCAAAGTATTATCGCTTGAGTTCTCACGAGATAAGTGCCTGTTAGATAGCCTATTTTTGGAAGGGTTAACTAGAATAGGATTGATTGATGTTTGTTGCACTCGTATATGCATTTCCCTGTGTGCGATTATTCATGTTCCTGTTTTCTGCTGGTTTAGGCAATGCTAGACTGGGATAGGGTTTCTGAGTTGTGATTTCCTATGAGTACTAGGTTGCGGTTGAACCAGTACAATTGCAACGGAGACGTGGAACGCCTAGGTGGTCTTTCTGACTGTGTACCGTGGGAGTTTAGCACTGTGTTGCGAGTAGGGGCTTTTGCCTGTGCCACCCAACACTGTGCTATCTCATTTGCTTGACTTTGAGAGGATCGCCAGGAGAGAACCAGATACTAGTGATCTGGCTCTCAAGAGAGCATCCCGTCAATTACCGTAATTTGGCCGCACAGTCTTAAGGACCTCGCTAGGCTACGAGCCGCTTGCTCAGCCATTGTCTCTTAACCTTAGATATCCCAGCTAGACTTTGCTCGACCAGCAGATACAGCATAGTATTGAAGCTTCTCCTTATGTATATTATTGTTTAAGCACTATTGATTTCATGTGTGGCACGCTTAGCTACTTCAGAGATTAGTGGCCCACGAGCACAATCTTAGTAGGCTATTGCCAGTGCATTGTCGGAGTACTTCTTCTTAATGTTTGCCATATCCTATTGCTTATTCTTATTCTTATAATTCTTCTTATGTCAATTTAAAGCCTTTAATTACCAGTGAGTTATTCATTAAATTGCTGTTCAAAATCCGATACTTACTTCTTATGAGTATTCGAGAAGCATCTAACTTATCAGAAGATTCCTTGCTTGATGCTCGAGGACTATTGTTTAACGTAACGTAATAGTGCCGATCCGAAGTAGAGGGTGGAGGACTTCTTAAGTTCTTAGTTCAAGGGTGGATTACTTCGGCTTCGGCCAACACTATTCTTTAGTGTTGTAGTACTTTCTTCTTTGTTTGATTGTTGACCAGACTAGATAACTCCCGTCTTGTTATTAGTCTGTTGTGTGAAACGCTAGTACCGAGTTCTTGTATACCCCGTTATAGCAGATAGAACTCTGGAGGGTAGTGGCGTTTTTTGTTCGGCTGGCAGTACTCTGGGGTTGGGATCGTGTGTTTCCGTTGTGGCAGCGAGCCATACTCGAGTCCTGTGTAAGAGCCCTAGTGTACCCGAGTGCCCGGTCGTAACAAATGGCGACCTTGCTTAGGATTTTGTGAACAGTATAATTTTTTGCAGAGTTGTACAACATTTGTTTGTTCGTACTTTAGCGTACATATTGAAGAATATTTTTTTTTTTTGTAAGGCAATTAGGAGAGCATTTAAGAGACTCCAGTTAATTTAGTAATTAGTGCTTGCATAAGGGAGTTTAACACTTTTGTCTCGAGAATTTTTTGGTGAACTTCAGTATGTCGGGCCCTAGTACTGACGAGGAGCGAGAGATGCTAAGTGAGGAGGTGCCGTTAGTAACTAGTGAGGAGGATGCTAGACTTTTTGTGAGTAAGCAGTACCATGTGACGGAGGAGAGGCTGACTGGGGTGAATGTTTATGGCTTGCACCTGATAGCCAAGGTTTTGGGTCTATCCAATGTAGGAGGGATGTCCAAGGGGGAGCTAATTTCCTGGGTGTTGCGTGGGCGACATGGGGTTTCGGAGGAGAGGGCGTTTGGGGGGGTTCCTCCCCAGATCCCCTCTCACTCGACTCCCACAGTGCCGTCCACTCAGTTGCCGGAGGTTAGCACTCTCCCACAGAGGGATGAGCATTGGAAGATTGGAGTGCCCTCGGGCGGTGCGTATGGTGGTTCCCCAGTTCTTGCCCCCCCTCCTTCAGTAGTGGCAGCTCCCTCTTCCGGCCTGTCTCCTGAGATGATATTTAAACTCGAGCTTGCTAAAATGGAGAATGAGGCTAGGAAGCAGGAGATGGAGAATGAGTCTAGGAGGCATGAGACTGAGGTTAGGAAGCAGGAGAATGAGACTAGGAGGCATGAGATTGAGGTTAGGAGGCACGAGGCTGAGCTTAGGTACGACTCAGAGAAATATTGTGCTCAAATAGATTTAGATAAGACTCGTGTCACGGCCCAAGTAAGAGAGCAGTCCTTGGCCCAATTAGTCAAATTGGTGCCGGTATTTAGTGAAACTGAAGTCACAGAATTTTTTAATCGTTTTGAGAAGAAGTGTAGGGAGCATAATTGGCCTGAAGAGAAGTGGGCAGCTCTGGTCTCCTCAAGACTTACGGGTAAGGGTCTGAAGGCTTATGATGCACTGCCTTTAGAGTCTTGCATTGACTACCCAGAATTGAAGAGAGCTGTCCTACGGGCATACGAGTTGCAACCAGAAACATATCGATTGAAGTTTCGGGGTGTTACAAAGACTAGGGAGGCGACCTTTCTTGAACATGCCCGGGACTTAAAAGATGCACTTACAAACTGGACACGTTCTGAGAAAGCTGAGACGGCCGAACAGTTGACGGAGCTGTTTCTGCTCGAGCAGTTTTATAAGTGTACAGGTGCAGAAATGACTTTAACTATTAAAGAAAAGAATCCAAAAACTCTACAGGAGGCAGCTGAGATGGCTGACCTCCGGCTATCATTAATTCGTGGGTGCGGGTCTGCCCAGCGTAGTGAGGCAGGTAACAAGGGGCGTGACGCCCCACCCCCCCGAGTTAGTAATATATCTTATGCAAACAAGTACAAGAGTTATGATACCAAGACTGACCACAAGACTAGCACCGTCCCATTTAAGAAGGGGCCGGGCCCTTCCCAGTACCAAGGGAAGCCCAAAGGGGAGTTAGAGTGTTATCAATGTCATAAAAAGGGGCACTTTGCAAGAGTCTGTCCTAGCAAACCACCTACAGCAGCTGTGTCTTTGGCCTGCAACATTGGTGTGTCTCTGAAGCCTTCTGAGTTTGCCCGGGGCAGTTCGTCAGAGGCTGAGGCACAGCCAATGCAGAAGCACCTGGGAGGCTCGAACCCTGCTCAGGATGTTTTTTGCGACCATAGAGGACGGGGTTGCGTGATGTGGGCGGGGCGCAAGCATGGAGTAGAGGTCTTGCGTGATACAGGTGCTTCCCAGACTTTGATGAAAAACTTGACTGGCTACCCTATAAATGCGGCTCGGGTGGTGGTGGTGCAGGGTATTAATGCAACTCGGTCATACCCGCTGGTGCGGTTGGAGTTGGAGGTGGATGGTGTGGCACGTGAATTGGATGTTGGGATTGTGGAGAAACTGCCAGTGGAGGGCGTCGACCTTCTTCTCGGCAACGACTTTGCAATGCCCGCTTCTGAGGTTCTACCCTTAGTCGTTGCCGAGAGGCCGGCCGACGTGAGTAGGGAAGAGCGAGAGTGGGTCGAGCGGTGCCAGGCACAACCCATGGCGTGTGCTGTCACCCGAGCTCGGGCAGCTAAAGTGTCACAGCCTAGTCCTCCGTCTTCAGACCAGCAGAGGAACGATCAACAGGAGGAGGCTAAAGCTGGAGTTGGTTTTAAGAGTTTTGACTCGGCGGCTCTCCTGGGTGATTCAGTATTAGCACCATTACTTAGTTCTGGAGTAGCCCCTGGGCCTGTCATCGAGAGTGACGAGGCTGGGCATGACGAGTCTCCACGACAGCAACGTTATGAACATCGAGAGAGACAGAGGGAGCAGCTCAGTATCGGGGAGGGTCATGCATTGCTCCGGGAGCAGTTAGATCGCTTGGCACCCTCAGATATACGTCGGTTGCAGCTGGAGGACCCTGAGCTCCAAACGTGTGCTAATGGAGCTGTGGAGCTCGACGAGGACGGTGATGCACAGCCGGGAGATTTTTTTTATTTAGATGGCATCCTGTATCGGCGTTTTCAAGACCCTAACCGTAGCTGGAAGATGGGGTCCGGGGTAGTGGACCAGTTGATGGTGCCGCGGGAGTGCAGGGATAGCCTACTGAGTTTGGCGCATGACACACCGCTGGCAGGACATTTGGGGGTAAGAAAAACGGTGGCGGCTTTGGGGAAGTTGTTTTGGTGGCCGGGGATGAAGTCTCATGTGCAGTCCTGGATAAACTCATGTGATATTTGTCAACGGGTCGGGAAACCAAACCCAGTTATTCCTAAAGCTCCGTTGCACCCTATTCCTGTAATTGGGCCACCTTTTAGTAAGATTGTTGTTGACATGGTTGGTCCCCTCCCTCCCACAAAGGCTGGTAATAAATTTTTGTTAACCATCATGGATGTTGCCACTAGATACCCCGATGCATACCCCATGAAAAACGGCATGGCTAAGACGGTAGTCAGTAACTTGTTGTGGTACTTTTCAAGGTACGGGTACCCGGAGGAGATTCAGTCTGATCAGGGGTCCAATTTCACCTCCAATCTCTTTAAGCAAACAATGCAACAGCATGGAATACGGGCGGTGGTATCGTCAGCGTATCACCCTGAGAGCCAAGGGGTGCTTGAGCGGTGGCATGCCACCCTTAAAAGCATGCTCAGGTGTTATTGTGCTGATAACGGAAGAGATTGGGATCTTGGATTGCCGTATGTACTGTTTGCTGCTCGGGAAGTGCCTGGTGAGAGCCTGGGATTTAGTCCAAACGAGCTGATTTTTGGACACCGAGTCAGGGGCCCCCTTAATATGCTGCGGGAAATTTGGGAAGGAACTGTGCCGCCTTGTTCCTTGTTGAAGTATGTGTTTGAAAGCCGTGAGCGCATGCTTAAGAGTCTGGAGATGGCAGGTCGGAATTTAACAGGGTCACAAGCTTTAATGAAGGACAGGTATGATCGCAAAGTGAAGCTCCGGGAGTTCATTGTGGGACAGGAGGTGTTGATTTTGTTGCCTTTGGTGGGTAACCCCTTGTCGGCGAAGTATACTGGACCCTATAAAATTGTGGAGAAAATTTCGGACCTAGATTACCTTGTTGCCACTCCAGACAGGAGGAAGAAGAATCAGTTATGTCACGTGAACCTGATAAAAGAGTATGTGAGGCGCCCCTCTGAGCCTCTCACTGTCCCTGTGTTGGCTTGTTGCGGCCGTGGTGGAGAAGGAGAGGGGGACAGTCAAGCTTCAGAGGAGGATAGCTGGGATCACCATGTTTCAGCGGATCAGTGGGCGGGGAACTCGAGCCTAAGGGCTGACGAGGCTATAGCCCATTTGCCTGAGCCGCAATTTGAAGCTATCCGTCAGTTGCTCGGTTTATACCCCACTGTATTCGCTGAACATCCAGGCCTCACTACTCAGGCTATGCATGATGTTGACGTGGGGCACCATCTACCCTTTAAGTCAATCCCATACCGTGTGCCCCCTATAAAACTACCCGCTCTGAGGGATGAGTTGGAGTATATGCTCGGTAGAGGGTTGATAGAGAAAGGTACCGTTAAATGGACTTCCCCCGTAACACTGCAGCCTAAACCAGATGGCAAGGTACGCTTCTGTATTGATTTCCGTAGGCTAAACGGTTTGACTCCAACTAACCCATATCCTCTTCCTCGGGTTGATGATAGTGTTGATAAAATTGGTAATGCTCGGTTTTTGTCTAAAGTTGATTTAGTAAAAGGTTACTGGCAAGTACCTTTGTCCGAGCGTGCTAAAGAGGTATGTGGTTTTGTTGTGGACGGGAGTACCTACCAGTGCAATGTTGTGCCTGACGGACTTAAGAATGCACCAGCAACGTGTCAGAGCCTGATGAATGAAAGTGAAAAGGACAATGATGCGCTGGGGCATTTCGAGATCTATGTTCCAGCCTATGGTCCGGTCGGTGTAGTTTACCCAGATCATTACCCTCTCGAGATCTTGGACCAGTTTCACAATCGGAATATGAGGCTGACCAGGTGGTCACTAAGGTTATTGGTATATAACCTGGACATAAGCCATATTGCCGGTTGTGACAACGAGGTTGCATGTGGTCGTTCAGGGGTATATGATCCTGGGTAGATTGACACACGGGTAGCCTCCTGCTTTGGTTTGAGTAGTATTTTGCGCTTGGTGCTTGTTGGCTCGCGGTTGTAGCCCAGCGTATTGGGTCGTAAAGCAGGATTGTTGAGCGTTTGGTATAGAAGAAAATAGGCTGCCCTTATAGTGCAGCCGGAAAAAAACATATTAAAATATAAAAATCATATAAAAACTCTTTCTTTTTGATGAAGATAATTGTATAAGTTTGTCATAGCCTATAAAGTTTGAGTAGTCCACGAACTATCAAACGGCTGAGCTGCTGTAAGCTCGCTCTGGGAGCATGATATTATGTCTTTTACTATTGTTGGGAGGAGTTATGAAATGTGATTTTTTTTTTTTATAAGATGTGTTTTAGTGATAAACTCAGCGTTGTTTTAGTGCCATGCGGTCGCTGGGTGTGAGGGGTTTGATGGGGTTCTGTATATCAGATTTTAGCTCAGGGTTGAGCAAGTAAAATCTTGGGGGAGGTGTGACGCATGTCGAGTATGAGCATGCTGTACAGAACGCCCAGTCAGGCCCACCCTCGCTAGGATCGTCAGGGCAGGAACTTTGGCTGTAGTCTGTGTAGAGTTTCCTAACTCAGTTTATGTGAACCGTTGTACTATAAGTATTATCATTATGTATTTTGTTTTCTTCTAAGTCAACGAGTTCTATTTTATATCATTAGATATAAGTATTGTGTGTGGGACTTATATACAATGATGAGAGAGAGAGTTATGTAACGACGGCCAGTGAGCGCGCCACGAGGTGTGTAGGCCTCACTCCCCCCTCCCTCCTCCCTTCCTCCCTCTCAGCGCGTGGGAAGTTCTTTGTCGATCCCAGATTGAGAGAGAATATGACGTCATGATTGCCAGTGGGCGGTCCTTAAGTAGTTTGAGATATGCCGCTAGAGGGCCGAGTATAAAAAGGAGAGGTCCTCGCCACAATTCTTCAGAACTCATCAGGCAAAGCGACTTCTCATATCCCTTGCAACTATCCATATTCTTCCGACTGATGTGAACTTTCTCTACTCTCTGAACAGCCTATCTTCTTCTCTTCTCGTCCCTGTTTAACCTCCATGACCCCTTTGGTGCAGATTTAGTCAGCCAAAGTATTATCGCTTGAGTTCTCACGAGATAAGTGCCTGTTAGATAGCCTATTTTTGGAAGGGTTAACTAGAATAGGATTGATTGATGTTTGTTGCACTCGTATATGCATTTCCCTGTGTGCGATTATTCATGTTCCTGTTTTCTGCTGGTTTAGGCAATGCTAGACTGGGATAGGGTTTCTGAGTTGTGATTTCCTATGAGTACTAGGTTGCGGTTGAACCAGTACAATTGCAACGGAGACGTGGAACGCCTAGGTGGTCTTTCTGACTGTGTACCGTGGGAGTTTAGCACTGTGTTGCGAGTGAGGGCTTTTGCCTGTGCCACCCAACACTGTGCTATCTCATTTGCTTGACTTTGAGAGGATCGCCAGGAGAGAACCAGATACTAGTGATCTGGATCTCTCAAGAGAGCATCCCGTCAATTACCGTAATTTGGCCGCACAGTCTTAAGGACCTCGCTAGGCTACGAGCCGCTTGCTCAGCCATTGTCTCTTAACCTTAGATATCCCAGCTAGACTTTGCTCGACCAGCAGATACAGCATAGTATTGAAGCTTCTCCTTATGTATATTATTGTTTAAGCACTATTGATTTCATGTGTGGCACGCTTAGCTACTTCAGAGATTAGTGGCCCACGAGCACAATCTTAGTAGGCTATTGCCAGTGCATTGTCGGAGTACTTCTTCTTAATGTTTGCCATATCCTATTGCTTATTCTTATTCTTATAATTCTTCTTATGTCAATTTAAAGCCTTTAATTACCAGTGAGTTATTCATTAAATTGCTGTTCAAAATCCGATACTTACTTCTTATGAGTATTCGAGAAGCATCTAACTTATCAGAAGATTCCTTGCTTGATGCTCGAGGACTATTGTTTAACGTAACGTAATAGTGCCGATCCGAAGTAGAGGGTGGAGGACTTCTTAAGTTCTTAGTTCAAGGGTGGATTACTTCGGCTTCGGCCAACACTATTCTTTAGTGTTGTAGTACTTTCTTCTTTGTTTGATTGTTGACCAGACTAGATAACTCCCGTCTTGTTATTAGTCTGTTGTGTGAAACGCTAGTACCGAGTTCTTGTATACCCCGTTATAGCAGATAGAACTCTGGAGGGTAGTGGCGTTTTTTGTTCGGCTGGCAGTACTCTGGGGTTGGGATCGTGTGTTTCCGTTGTGGCAGCGAGCCATACTCGAGTCCTGTGTAAGAGCCCTAGTGTACCCGAGTGCCCGGTCGTAACACTCCAATACAACCTCCTACCACCCTCCACTGCAGCCTTCTACCACCCTCCATTACAGCCTCCTACCACCATTCACTGCAGCCTCCTACCACCCTCCACTACAGCCTCCTACCACCCTCCACTACAGCTTCCTACCACCGTCCACTGCAGCCTCCTACCACCCTGCACTACAGCCTCCTACCCCCCTCCACTACAGCCTCCTACCACCCTCCACTACATCCTCCTACCACCCTCCAATACAGCCTCCTACCACCCTCCACTACAGCCTCCTCCCACCCTCCACTGCAGCCTCCTACCACCCTCCACTGCAGCCTCCTACCACCCTCCACTGCATCATCCTAACACCCTCCACTGCATCCTCCTAACACCCTCCACTATAGCCTCCTACCACCCTCCACTACAGCCTCTTACCACCCTCAACTACAGCCTCCTACCACCATTCACTATCGCCTCCCACCACCCTCCATTACAGCCTCCCACCACCCTCCACTACAACCTCCTACCACCCTCCACTACAACCTCCTACCACCCTCCACTAAAGCCTCCTACCACTCACCAATGCTGCCTCCTACCACCCTCCACTGCAGCCTCCTACCACCCTCCACTACAGCCTCCTACCACCCTCCACTACAGCCTCCTACCACCTTCCGCTACAGCCTCCACCCACCCTCCACTGCAGCCTCCTACCACCCTCCACTACAGCCTTCTACCACCCTCCACTACAGCCTCCTACCACCCTCCACTGCAGCCTCATACCACCCTCCACTGAGCCTCCTACCACCCTCCACTACAGCCTCCGATCACCCTCCACTACAGCCTCCTACCACCCTCCACTGCAGCCTCTTACCACCCTCCACTGCAGCCTCCTACTACCCTCCACTACAGCCTCTTACCACCCTCCACTGCAGCCTCCTACCACCCTCCACTACAGCCTCCTACCACCCTCCATTACAGCCTCCTACCACCCTCCACTACAGCCTTCTACCACCCTCCACTACAGCCTCCTACCACCTTCCACTTCAGCCTCTTACCACTCTCCACTGCAGCCTCCAGCCACCCTCCGCTACAGCCTCCTACCACCCTTCACTGCAGCCTCCTACCACCCTCCAGTGCATCCTCCTAACACCCTCCTACCACCCTCCACTACAGCCTCCTACCACCCTTCACTACAGCCTCCCACCACCCTCCACTACAGACTCCTACCACCCTCCACTACAGCCTTCTACCACCCCCCGCTGCAGCCTCCTACCACCGTCCACTTCAGCCTCCTATCACCCTCTTCTACAGCCTCCTACCACCCTCCACTGCAACTTCCTACCACCCTCCACTACAGCCTCCTACCACCCTCCAATACAACCTCCTACCACCCTCCACTGCAGCCTTCTACCACCCTCCATTACAGCCTCCTACCACCATCCACTGCAGCCTCCTACCACCCTCCACTACAGCCTCCTACCACCCTCCACTACAGCTTCCTACCACCGTCCACTGCAGCCTCCTACCACCCTGCACTACAGCCTCCTACCACCCTCCACTACAGCCTCCTACCACCCTCCACTACATCCTCCTACCACCCTCCAATACAGCCTCCTACCACCCTACACTACAGCCTCCTCCCACCCTCCACTACAGCCTCCTCCCACCCTCCACTACCGCCTCCACTGTAGCCTCCTACCACCCTCCACTACAGCCTCCAACCACCCTCCACTGCAGCCTCCTACCACACTCCACTACAGCCTCCTACCACCTTCCACTGCAACTTCCTAACACCCTCCACTGCATCCTCCTAACACCCTCCACTATAGCCTCCTACCACCCTCCACTACAGCCTCTTACCACCCTCCACTACAGCCTCCTACCACGCTTCAATACAGCCTCTCACCACCCTCCACTACAGCCTCCTACCACCCTCCACTACAACCTCCTACCACCCTCCACTGCAGCCTCCTACCACCCACCAATGCAGCCTCCTACCACCCTCCACTGCAGCCTCCTACCACCCTCCACTGCAGCCTCCTACCACCCTCCATTACAACCTTCTTCCACCCTCCACGACAGCCTCCTACCACCCTCCACTGCAGCCTCCTAGCACCCTCCACTGCAGCCTCATACCACCCTCCACTACAGCCTCCTACCACCCTCCACTACAGCCTCCTACCACCCTCCACTGCAGCCTCCTACCACCCTCCATTACATCCTCCACTACAGCCTCCTACCACCCTCCTCTACAGCCTCCTACCACCCTCCACTACAGCCTCCTACCACCCTCCAGTACACCCTCCTACCACCCTCCACTAAAGCTTCCTACCACCCTCCAGTACAGCCTCCTCCCACCCTCCGCTACAGCCTCCCTCCAGTACAGCCTCCTACCACCCTCCACTACAGCCTCGTACCACCCTCCACTACAGCCTCTTACCACCCTCCACTACAGCCTCCTACCACCCTCCACTACAGCCTCCCACCACCCTCCACTACAGCCTCCTACCACCCTCCACTACAGCCTCCTACCATCCTCCACTACAGCCTCCTACCACCATCCACTGCAGCTTCCTACCACCCTCCACTGCAGCCTCCTACCACCCTCCATTACAGCCCACCACCACCCTCCACTACAGCCTCCTACCACCCTCCACTACAGCCTCCTACCACCTTCCGCTGCAGCCTCCACCCACCCTCCACTGCAGCCTCCTACTACCCTCCACATTCCCCCGTGCTACCGCCAGACGCTGCAGACGCTCTGTCAACGCTCTCACGATATCGATCATAATTTGAGTATTAACTACTCATCCTCTTCATTCTTGTGCATGAAAGGTGGTTAAGAGCACGTTTAACCATCCTGTAGCTTAGTAAGTAACACTGCACGATATTTCGCTGTGTATTGACTGATAAACTTTGTGTTTATCACAAGACTCCTGCTCGGACAGGGCGCCACTAGCGCCATCTATTGTTTTGTTTTGCTTTGTAAACAAACGCTCTCTTATTACTATTTTATATAAAATCGTAGCCCCTAATTTTACCCATTACCTACTGTAGTAAGTATCTATTTAACTGCCTTGTATGTAAGTAAAGCTTTGCATATTAATTTGCTAATAAACAATATTGTTTACTAACTAACCTGCCTACAGAGACTAACGCCGACGCCATTTTGTAAACAAACCTTTTGGGGGGATTATACATTAAATTCCAGCAAATTTTGTACCAAATTTAAGTGCATTCATTTATCTTTTCCCCCTAGATATATTCTTGACTTTTTCTCCTCAGACTGATTTTACTTTAAGCTAAGGGTGGTATTTGTACAAACTAACCTAGCCTAACCCAACCTGCCAAGCTTTTGACCTAACCCAAACCTAGCCTAGCCTATAGCCAGCCAATCTGTTTTATTATTAACTCTTGTAGATATTGTATTTAGTATCCTACTGTAGCTATACAGTATATATCTGTAATTTTAGTTGTTGCTTGCACGTTCTTGTAATAACCTTTGACTGATACACTTTTTTTATCTAAAAAGAGTAGGCTACTGCTTTACTAGGCTACAGTGACACCAGGGCCATCTGTTAACACAGTATATTAACCCCTTGTGTGCAGTCACACTTTATTTTTATATAATCTCAATTTGGTGAATTGTATATTTAGTTACATATTCTGTTATACATATATTTGTTTAAGGTTAGGTTATCACACCTGGTAGCCTATTTCTGCGAATTTCAATTTTATTATTTTCGGTTAGGCTATTCAACGCTGGTAGCCTATTATTGCGTATTTCAATTTAAAAAAAAACTTTTGGTTAGGCTATCGCCCCTGGAAGCCTAATTCTGCGTATCTCAACATTTTTGTTTTCGGTTAGGCTATCACCCCTGATAACCTATTTCTGCGTATTTCAGCATATTTGTTTTCGGTTGAAGTGATTGAAGTGTTTTTAAAGTGAGTGAAGTGTTTTAAAGTGAGTGAATTGTTTTTTAAGTGAGTGAAGTGATCTGAAGAAAGTGACTGTCACCATGCCTCGCGCTTGTGCGAACTGCGCCGGTAGGTTTGGTGAGTCCATGTTTGCTACTATCGATCTTCAAGACTGCCGGCTCTGCCAGCAACGAGAGAATTTTACAGTGAAATTAGACGAAGCCTACAACAAGATCAACGTCCTCACCATGAAGCTGGAATCACTCCAAGAGTTTGTAACACTCAACGTTGGAGTACCACAAACTTCAATTGTCACCGCAACTCCAGCAGCCACCAACGCCCCAACGTCAACTGCCAACAATTCAACGCCTACAGTAGCCACTTCAGCTGATGTATCCGATACTCA
Source organism: Lithodes maja (assembly GCA_037953745.1). Lineage (NCBI taxonomy): Eukaryota > Metazoa > Arthropoda > Malacostraca > Decapoda > Lithodidae > Lithodes > Lithodes maja. The sequence continues at coordinate 13,058 of JBAKBP010021518.1, forward strand.
AGATACAAATAGTGACTCTCTTCCCCCTCAAGACAACTTCCGTGTCGTGAGGAACAACGTTTGCCCCAAGACCAGGAAACACATACCGATTACCGAGTGTCAAAACCGTTTCCAGATACTCGCAGACTCAGATGACGAAGAGGAAATAGAAGAAGTCCGGCTCGTGGGAGACTCGATGATACGTGGTCAGCTCACAGAGTTTTGCGCCAGGGCACCTAAGACCAGGAAGCGTTTTTGTATCCCTGGTGGTGGTGTGGATGACGTAGTTGCAGCAGTTGACGAAGTATCAAAGCTGGCCCCTGCTAATACAATGTACGTCATCCACGTTGGATCCAACGATGTGCAGCGAACCCGGTCGGAAGATTTGCTTTTAAAGTACCAGCAGCTGATCAAGTCGTTTAAGGAGAAGTCATCAAGGATCATCGTCTCAGGAATCGTCCCCCGGCTCGGTGTAGAGAGCCGATTTTACAACATAGCCACCAGCACAAATCGTTGTCTAGCAAACCTCTGCAGGAAGGAGAACGTGGGATTCGTCGACACCTGGGACAATTTCTACTACGATGACTATTTGTTTTCGGACGATGGAGTTCATCTGAACCAGGTGGGAGCAGCACGTTTTGGGCGTCTTCTCAACGATGCGGTGAAGGATTTTCGGAGAAGAAATCGACTCGGCACAGGACAACCAGGAAGGAGGACCGAAGACAGCGAGGACGGCAACCTACAAAGGAATTAAATACTAATCCGTCAAGAACCGCGAATTTGGATAAATCTCCACCAACACGACCCAAATTCAAAACCGTCAGGGATAACGACCGAGGACCGAGGACAGCCATGAATGTAAATGTAGATCCGACCAGAACCAATAATTCGATGAAAGAACGTAATGCGAGTTCTAAAACCGCAACTTTAAAGGTTTTCTATGCAAACGCTCGTAGCATACGCAATAAATTTTCAGATTTAGAGGAACTAGTGTTTACAGAAAATTATGATGTGATTGGCATAACAGAATCTTGGCTCAATACAGAAGATAGAGACTTTTTAGCAGAGTATTCACTTCCCGGTTATGTAATGTTTGAGAACAGCCTGTTACGGCTGGATCGGCAATACATATTCGGGATTCTTGATCGTAGGACAGAAATGGCTTATGTGACAACGACACGCTCGATTCCAGTCCCAAATACTATATGCTCCAGACAACAAAAGCACCAACGCCCTACAGAGTTATCGTCTATGGTAACGAGGTACCTTAACTCGGCGAAAGTGTACAACAGGGGTAGGCTATGAGGCTAAACTCCCTCAGACATTTATAGGTTACGTTATTACTAAAGAAATGCAATACTCAAGAAACTACGTTAATATTAAGCCTCTAATAATGTAGAATAGAAGCAGGCTAAAGGTATGACAGTGAAATGCTAAATGATAAATGTACACGCCTACTTGAAAGCGCGTGCACTAGAATAACTGTCCCCTACTAACATGCACTAGCATGTAGCATACAAGATGTTCATGATCCAGTAGATACCTAATAATACACATGGAAGGAACATAAACAGTAGTCACTTATTATAAGAATGAATCTATACTTGGAATAACTAAAAGGTTGCAGGCAACAGTACTGCGCCGGTAGCCTACTACCGCATAGGCTACTTCGCTTCTCTCACTCTGTCTCCCCTCTGAGTCTGTATGCGCCCTACGCAACAGAACTCCGGACACAGCAGCAAAACGACAGTGCAGTTAATTGATACATGAAAGTATTAATAGTGTTGTCTTGTGTGTGAGTAATGTGTATTGTAAAGTGTTACATACATAAACTTAAAGAGAGCTGCAATGCATAGTAAAATAAAGATATCACCCACTCATCATCCCCATGTGTTCTAGCTAGCAGGCCAAGTCACAGGAACAACGAGTCCCAGCACCGAAAGCGAGAACCCAGGAAAAGACTGTAGAGAACACAAGGACAGATAAATTACGTTACTCTACTATACCGGCACTACGAGCGAGCTGTAGTCTCTGGTACTACAGTCGCTCCTGGCTCGGTAGGCAAATCAAGGCTAAGTCCTCGCCCCTCTACAGACAACTCCTGGGCATGGTCGGGCTCTTACACATGGCACTAGTCTAGTCACAAATTGGATGATGAGCTGGGCATATAACTCGTGAACATGTAGAACGTTCACCAACTATCCTCATCAAGAAGATCGCTGTTCACATTAACCCCTTAAATCTAATACATGTAAATATATGCTTGTCCTAAGAGTAATACGAGAGGTGAGTGCTGAAACTCCTTTAGGACCTCAAGGGAAGGGTATGCATTTAAATAGAGAGAAGAATGAAATGAGAGTAATGTCGTCAGAGAGAAAGAGTGCAACCGTGAGAAATTGGGAGAGAGGGCAAGGGATGTTAGAATCTCAAAGGTTCTAGGCAACCTGGTCATAGAGCACACAGCGAGCCTCCAGGCAATGTGCTGTACGACAACATGGGCAGCCCAGACAGCATAGGCAGGCGGCAATGTACTACCAACCCTGTCGCACCTAGCTATAAGCGCAGGGCTGCCAACCGGTCCATACGTCTGGCAACCACCCCCCCGGCAGCGTGGCGCACCGCTACCCTCTCGCTCTGAAGTCTAACTCACTCTCTCTCTCTGAATTCCTATCATCTCATCTATCAACTTCTCTATTGATACTACATATTAAATGGAAGGTCTCGACATGGCTTAAAACAAAACCCACCACTGGTTAGCAAATGACGAGACCTTTGCAGAGATACAAAGAACATAGTTATACGTTGTCACACTCAATATAAGCAGCCAGCATGGTACACGGTCCGTGACGGTACAGTGGAGTACCAAGGAGTACAATCAGGTTACGTTGCTACGCACTGGGTGCGTCACAGCCCCCCCAAGATTTTAGATAATCGACCTTAGAAGCATTATCAAAATCTGACAGGCAACCAACCGACCTGCTACCCTTAGCTGCCACTAATTGCAAAAGGTGCACAACAACTGAAGTGTGAATTATACATAAAACACAATATCGCATGCATCATGCTACAACAATAAAGACTTACAAAACTAAAACAAATTTTCTCGTTTATTTTATTGTTTTATAATCTTTTTGGACGGCGTTATGATAGCCTAATTTTACTCCTGCTCAACCCACACACCGTGCACGACTATCCTGGATCATCAACCCTTGATAGACAATCTGCTATCACGTTCTCACTCCCGGCAATATGCTGAATGTTGAGATTATACTCTTGGAGCATTAGGGACCACCTGGTCAACCGCATATTCCGATTGTGAAACTGATTTAGGAATTTCAAGGGATGATGGTCCGTATAAATCGTCACTACCGGGCCGTAGGCTGGAACATAAACTTCGAAATGTTTGAGCGACAAAACGATAGCAAGAAGCTCCTTCTCTATAGTCGAGTAATTCCTTTGTGCCGAATTAAACTTGCGAGAAAAGAAGCTCACTGGGTGTTCCAAGCCCTCGGAATCAGTCTGCAGTAACACTGCCCCGGCACCCACACCGCTGGCATCAGTCGCCAGCTGAAAACTCCTGGAAAAGTCTGGGGCTCTCAAAATCGGATGTGTACACAGCAGGTGCTTGACTAGGTCGAAAGCCCTCTGACACTCCGCAGCCCAACAGAACTTCACTGACTTCGACAGTAGATCAGTTAACGGTGCTAAGACAGTAGAGTATCCCCGGATGAAGCGCCTATAATAGCCTATCATACCTAGGAACCGCATGACCTGGCGCTTAGTGGTGGGCCTGGGAAACATATTGATAGCCTGTATCTTGCTCAGGGGGGGGCACACCCGGCCTAACCCGACCACGAAGCCAAGATACTGCACAGTAGCCTTTACAAACTCGCACTTCCTCAGGTTCACCACCAGCCCAGCATCGTGCAACTTCCCAAACAGGGTCTCTAAGTGCCTTAGGTGATTTTCAAAATTGTCATCATACACTATCACGTCATCAAGGTAGACCGTGCAGTTAGGGATTTCGTCACAAATATCGTTCATCAGGTTCTGAAACGTGGCAGGTGCGTTCTTAAGCCCATAAGGCATTACGTTACATTGGTAGGTCTTGCCATCTACCACAAAACCACAAACTTGCTTAGCTCGGTCCGACAGGGGTACTTGCCAGTAGCCTTTTACAAGATCAATTTTAGTAAGGTACTTTGCATTCCCTATCTTGTCCACGCTGTCGTCAACTCGAGGCAAAGGGTAAGGGTTGGTAGTGGTCAAGCCATTTAGCCTACGAAAATCTATGCAGAACCGCACCTTGCCGTCAGGTTTTGGCTGCAACGTGACGGGTGATGTCCACTTCACATAACCTTCAGTGATCATCCCTCTCTCAACCATGTACTTTAACTCCTCCCGTAAAGCTGGCAACTTTACCGGGGGCACACGGTAGGGCACTGACTTGAAGGGCACATTATCACCGACGTCCACGTCGTGCGTTACCTGAGTAGTGAGACCTGGGTGTTCGGCGAAAACAGAGGGGTATGACCTGAACAGGCCTAGGACAGCAGCACCCTGGTGCTCAGGCAGGTGACTTACAGCTTGCCTAGCCTCTTGTTCAGTATTCCCCGCCCACTGTTCCGCGGAAATGACACAGTCCCAGCTATCCTCCTCAGCAGCATGACTGTCCCCACCTCCTTCTCCACCCTGGCCGCTGCAGGCCAGCACAGGGACAGTGAGAGGCTCTGAGGGGCGTCTCACATACTCTTTCATGAGGTTAACATGACATAACTGATGTTTTTTTCTACGGTCAGGTGTTGCAACGAGATAATCAAGGTCGGACAGTTTCTTAGCCACCACATACGGCCCAATAAACTTGGCAGAAAGGGGGTGTCCAGGCAAAGGTAAAAGCAACATTACCTCCTGACCCACCGAAAACTCCCGAAGCTTCACCTTGGCGTCATACTGGTGCTTCATGACCGCCTGTGCATTAACCAAGTTATTACCTGCCGCTGCCATGCAACCTATAAGTCTCTCCCGGCTCTCAAGGATATATTTAAGTACAGACCCCGGCTTCTCTTCGCCCTCCCAGATCTCTTTCACCATACTTAAAGGTCCTCTCACATTATGGCCAAAGACTAGTTGATTTGGACTGAACCCCAGGCTCTCTCCTGGGACTTCACGTGCAGCGAACAGAACATACGGCAGACCCAAATCCCAATCAGTGTCATGTTCTGCACAGTAACAGCGTAGCATACTCTTCAGGGTCGAGTGCCACCGCTCCAAGACTCCCTGACTCTCGGGATGGTAGGCCGACGACACTACAGAACATATACCGTGCAACTGAAGGGTTTGCTTGAACAATTTGGATGTAAAATTGCTCCCCTGGTCTGACTGCACCTCACGTGGAAATCCATAACGGGAACAGAACAATAATAAGTTTTTAACAACTGCCTTTGCCGAGCCGTTTCTCATGGGGTATGCGTCCGGGTATCTCGTAGCCACATCCATGATTGTCAACAGGAATTTATTGCCACTACTAGTAGGCGGGAAAGGGCCAACCAAATCTACTACAACTTTGCTGAACGGAGGCCCGGTGACAGGTATGGGAAACAAAGGTGCCTTCGGGATTGTCTGGTTAGGCTTCCCCGTTGTCTGGCAGGTCGCACACCCAGCCACCCATGCACAGACATCAGCCTTGACCCCAGGCCACCAGAAAAACCTGCCCAATGCCGCCAATGTTTTTGTTACCCCCAAATGACCCGCCACCGGCACATCATGCGCCAGACACAATAAGGACTCTCTATACTTATTTGGAACAACCACCTGGTCTACTACCCTCGCACCGCCCTCCCACTTCGATTTGGGGTCTAGAAATCTGCGGTACAATATCCTGTTGAGCCTAAAGAAATCTCCCGGCTTCGCATCCCCATCTTCCTCCAACTCTATGGCACCATTGCTATAACGAGCTAGGCTAGCGTCTTGCAGCTGCTGCTCACTAATGTCCCTGGGCGTCAATGCACCAAGATGGTTTTGTAACAAGACACTACCCCGGCTAATAGGCTCTACTGCCTTAGTGGCTCTCGCTACAGCTCTTGCCTCACGCGAAGTCTTACCCAACTCTGCCTTGTTACACACCATATCTGGGCCAGAGTCAACTCCCGTGTTTATTATAGGTCCAAGTACCGAATCACCGAGAAGTGCAGCAGAATCAATGTCCCTTTTCCTGCCCTTAGCAACCTTCTCCTGATCCTTCCTCCACTGTCCCCGAGGTTGAGTGCTAGGCTGTGCAGGAGCCGCAGAGCGAGATCGGGTTACCACACAGGCCATCTCATCCTGTTGGCACCTCCCAACCCATTCCCGATTCTCACCATCCACGTCGGCCGCCCTCTCGGCAACGACTAAGGGTGGAGTCCCGGAAGTGGGCACCGCAAAGTCGTTGCCGAGAAGAAGGTCGACGCCCTCAACTGGCAAACACTCAACGATCCCTACATCCAGCTCCCTGCACACCTCTCCCACTCTCAACTCCAACCTCACAAGTGGGTATGACCTCGTAGCATTTATACCCTGCACCACAACAACTCTGGCCGCATTTATCGGTTTCCCTGTGAAGTTCCTCAACAAAGTTTGCGAAGCCCCCGTATCCCTCAGCAAGTCAACCCTCCGTAGTTCACTCCCCCAGCTCACAAACCCGTGCCCCCGATGGCCACAGAAAGTGTCCCGGACAGGTGTCGAGCCTTCCGTACGCTTCTTTACCGCGTGTGCCTCAGCTGCTGACAACCTACCCCGGGCAGTTGCTGCAGCCTTCAGAGACACACCGATACTGTGAACCAATGACACCGGCTTAGCGGGAGTGTTACTAGGGCACTCACGTGAATAATGGCCTAGCTTCTGACATTTGTAACATTTCACATCCCCAATGGGCTTCTTCCCTTGTGCGGGCGAAGAAGGGGCCTGACCTTTAGTAAACGGGAGAGGCTTGTGTTTGTAGGTGTTATTAGGTGCAATGCATTTAGTGTGGTTATGTGTGTCATAGGATTTGTTATTATCGAAAACTCTGGTGGGTGGGGTATAGCGCCCCTTCTGCCCTGACTCAGCCCTCTGAGCGGCACCGCAACCACGAATCAATGATAATCTGAGGTCTGCCATCTTGGCAGCCTCCTCTACTGTCTTGGGACATTTTTCCTTAATGTTCAGCGTTAGATCGGTTCCAGTGCATTTGTAAAACTGTTCCAGATAGAAAAGTTGCTTAATTTCCTCAGCCGACTCTGCGTGCTCGGACCGAAACCAGTTATTACCTGCATCTGTTAAGTCCCGTGCGTGCTCCATAAAACTGACGTCGCTCTTCTTATTCACGCCACGGAACTTCAATCTATAAGTTTCGGGTTGCAGTTCGTAGGCCCGGAGCACAGCCTCCTTCACCAGTCCATACACTACACTCTCGTCCAGTGACAGTGCATCGTAGGCTTTCAACCCCTTACCCACTAGACGTGATGAAACTAATGCTGCCCATTTAACCTCCGGCCAGTCATACTCACGACACTTCTTTTCGAAACGAGCAAAAAACTCAGTCACTGCTGTCTCATCAAATGCGGGTACTAACTTAATTAAATGCGAAAGTGAGTCTGTAACCCAGTGCCCACCACCGAGATGACGCCCCGTGGTCTCTACTCTAGACTTCTCGACATCCATTTCAGCCTGGTACCTGGTTGCATCCTGATTGGCTTGGATTCTAGCAACCTCTATGCGTTCTATACTAGCCTGTTGTATCTGAGTCTCCTGCAGCTTAAACTTAGCTAGTTCTAGCTGAAATAACATCTCAGGAGACAGGCCTGGGGGGGGAGAGCACAAAATGGGGGATCCACACCGAGACGTGTTTACGGGTAAGCCAGCTTGCCCTTGAGAACCCTCCTGCTGCATCGTGCTAAGACTCGCTGGCTGAGGGCCCAGCTCAGGGGTAGAGTGGAATGGAGGCTTGGAGGGAACCCCCCAAGACCCCACTCCACCCACCGCCCCATCGCCATCACCCAACAAACATGCCACCAAATTCTTCTTGGGCCAACTGTCAGGACAGTCCCGCCCCAAAACCGTGGCTAAACAGCGAAGACCGTAACAATCAATAGCCTGCAGGCGCTGTTCGGTCAAAGGTGTCTGCAAACATGCCCGGGCATCCCTCTCTCCACTTATAACACTCCCCTCCCTAAACATCTGTTGTACTTGCTGGTTACTAGGCTGTACCGTGTTATCCTCCCCCGTAAATGATGAGTCATTAGACATAGTGCTGGTTATACAATTGCTGTTCATAAAAAAAAAGAAGTGCTTATTACTAATTGCAGTCTCGACTCACAAAATGTTAAAGATGCTTGAATGACTCTACTCTAGACACCCCCAACGAAACAATCTGCAAGTCCACCAATACAATAATGACACAATAAAAATTCCTCCAATATGCAAGAAAATTCTAGCCAGCTCTACTAGGTAGCATAGAATAGTTCTCCAAAAAACATGTGATAGGATACTACTGAATCTTGTGCAAGGTCGCCATTTTGTTACGGCTGGATCGGCAATACATATTCGGGATTCTTGATCGTAGGACAGAAATGGCTTATGTGACAACGACACGCTCGATTCCAGTCCCAAATTCTATATGCTCCCGACAACAAAAGCACCAACGCCCTACAGAGTTATCGTCTATGGTAACGAGGTACCTTAACTCGGCGAAAGTGTACAACAGGGGTAGGCTATGAGGCTAAACTCCCTCAGACATTTATAGGTTACGTTATTACTAAAGAAATGCAATACTCAAGAAACTACGTTAATATTAAGCCTCTAATAATGTAGAATAGAAGCAGGCTAAAGGTATGACAGTGAAATGCTAAATGATAAATGTACACGCCTACTTGAAAGCGCGTGCACTAGAATAACTGTCCCCTACTAACATGCACTAGCATGTAGCATACAAGATGTTCATGATCCAGTAGATACCTAATAATACACATGGAAGGAACATAAACAGTAGTCACTTATTATAAGAATGAATCTATACTTGGAATAACTAAAAGGTTGCAGGCAACAGTACTGCGCCGGTAGCCTACTACCGCATAGGCTACTTCGCTTCTCTCACTCTGTCTCCCCTCTGAGTCTGTATGCGCCCTACGCAACAGAACTCCGGACACAGCAGCAAAACGACAGTGCAGTTAATTGATACATGAAAGTATTAATAGTGTTGTCTTGTGTGTGAGTAATGTGTATTGTAAAGTGTTACATACATAAACTTAAAGAGAGCTGCAATGCATAGTAAAATAAAGATATCACCCACTCATCATCCCCATGTGTTCTAGCTAGCAGGCCAAGTCACAGGAACAACGAGTCCCAGCACCGAAAGCGAGAACCCAGGAAAAGACTGTAGAGAACACAAGGACAGATAAATTACGTTACTCTACTATACCGGCACTACGAGCGAGCTGTAGTCTCTGGTACTACAGTCGCTCCTGGCTCGGTAGGCAAATCAAGGCTAAGTCCTCGCCCCTCTACAGACAACTCCTGGGCATGGTCGGGCTCTTACACATGGCACTAGTCTAGTCACAAATTGGATGATGAGCTGGGCATATAACTCGTGAACATGTAGAACGTTCACCAACTATCCTCATCAAGAAGATCGCTGTTCACATTAACCCCTTAAATCTAATACATGTAAATATATGCTTGTCCTAAGAGTAATACGAGAGGTGAGTGCTGAAACTCCTTTAGGACCTCAAGGGAAGGGTATGCATTTAAATAGAGAGAAGAATGAAATGAGAGTAATGTCGTCAGAGAGAAAGAGTGCAACCGTGAGAAATTGGGAGAGAGGGCAAGGGATGTTAGAATCTCAAAGGTTCTAGGCAACCTGGTCATAGAGCACACAGCGAGCCTCCAGGCAATGTGCTGTACGACAACATGGGCAGCCCAGACAGCATAGGCAGGCGGCAATGTACTACCAACCCTGTCGCACCTAGCTATAAGCGCAGGGCTGCCAACCGGTCCATACGTCTGGCAACCACCCCCCCGGCAGCGTGGCGCACCGCTACCCTCTCGCTCTGAAGTCTAACTCACTCTCTCTCTCTGAATTCCTATCATCTCATCTATCAACTTCTCTATTGATACTACATATTAAATGGAAGGTCTCGACATGGCTTAAAACAAAACCCACCACTGGTTAGCAAATGACGAGACCTTTGCAGAGATACAAAGAACATAGTTATACGTTGTCACACTCAATATAAGCAGCCAGCATGGTACACGGTCCGTGACGGTACAGTGGAGTACCAAGGAGTACAATCAGGTTACGTTGCTACGCACTGGGTGCGTCACAAGCCGAATAAATAAAAATGGAGGTGGCGTTTTATTTTATATCAAAGAAAGTCTTAACCCGACCCTCGTGTCAAAACCTCAAATTGTGAACGTCGACACGTCTTTTGTGCTAATAAAGAATAATAAAGGTACAAAAATAATACTTGCGTTAATATACAGACCTCCAGCTCAATCAGTGCAAACTGACCGAGAAATTTACGAACAAATTGCAGATGTAAGTAACTCACAAGATACCGTAATTTTTGGCGACTTTAATTTACCTGTGACCAAGTGGGGCGATACTCTTACTTCACACTCCGGACATGACTTGTATACGAACTTGCAAGAGAGTTCGCTTTATCAATTTGTTCGAACGCCGACCCGTGGTAATAACGTTCTTGACATTGTACTTGCAACAAAAGAAGAATTGATAGAGAATTTGAATGTTGGTGATGAATTCAGTAACAGCGACCATCGTACGATAACTTTCACTTTAAAGTTTACTAGTAACGAACCAAATAGTAGCATCGAAAAAGTCCCTAATTTCAAGAAAGCAAACTTCCATAAACTTAGAGCTATGTTTAAAGAAACTGACTGGAGCTTTTTAATTAACAATAACGACATAAATACATCTTGGAAGTTATTCGAAACCACTTACCTAAAAGCAGTGCAAGACTGCATACCATCGCAAATACGGCGTCCAGGCCATAATAATAAGCCCAAATGGTGGAATAAAGATATTTCAAACTGCCTGCTTGCTAAAAAATTTGCTAATGATAGATTAAAATCCTCACAAAATGACGAAGAACGGGTGAAATTTGTAGAGCTACGACGCAAAGCCAAAAAGTTAATTAAGCAAAGTAAAAAGACCTTAGAGTTACATATTGCGAATCAAAGTAAAACAAACCCGAAAGAATTCTATAGTTATATCAGAAAGAAAAAAGTAGTTACTTCAACTGTTGGACCGTTAGTCGATGAAAAAGGAGAATACACCAAAGACGAAGTACAAATGAGTAATGCCCTCAATACCTTCTTTGCATCAGTTTTTACAACCGAAGATCTCAGTGATATCCCTACACCATCGCCGATTCAGATTGATAATTCAGATGTTCTAAGCAATATCACCGTTACAGAGAGAGAAGTATTGAATTGTTTAGATAAACTCAAAGTAAATAAAACGCCAGGACCTGATACAATCTCGCCTAGAGTTCTAAAGGAAGCTAAGAATGAGCTCTCCAAACCACTGACATTACTATTCAATAAATCCTTGCAGTCTGGAACTATGCCTGATCAGTGGAAGCTAGCCAACGTAACACCGATATTCAAAAAAGGCAGCAAATCCCTACCCAGTAACTATCGTCCAATTAGCTTAACCTCAGTTGTATGTAAAATGCTAGAAACGGTCATACGAGACAGACTCGTAAATCACTTAGAGGAAAATAACATACTTAAAGATACTCAACACGGCTTTCGTAAAAAACGTTCCTGTTTAACAAACCTCTTAGACTTCTTCCACGATATCCTCAACCTCTACGATGAGAGTAAAGCTGTAGATATTATATACCTTGATTTTCAAAAGGCCTTTGACAAAGTTCCCCACAAACGTTTACTGCTAAAACTAAAAGCGCATGGAATACAAGACGGTGTGTTGAAATGGATAGAAAATTGGCTCAACAACAGAAAGCAAAGAGTAGTCATAAACGGTAAGGCATCTAAATGGACCAATGTAAGTAGCGGGGTACCCCAGGGATCGGTACTAGGACCAATTCTCTTTCTAATTTACATCAACGACATAGATGAGGGTCTCACCTGCACAATCTCAAAATTTGCTGACGATACAAAAATTGCAAATAGCGTACTCTCAAAAGAACAAGTTGACGATATGCAACACAATCTAGATAAATTGTCATGTTGGGCCCAAATTTGGCAAATGAGTTTCAATGCGGATAAATGTAAAGTACTACATGTCGGATACCTAAATGAGAAAGCAAACTATTCGATGAATGGCACTCAGCTTAAGAATGTAAACAGAGAAACTGATCTGGGAGTAACAATATCGAGTAACCTAAAACCGAGTCAACAATGTTCAGAAGTTGTTAAGAAGGCAAACAAAATAATTGGCTTTATAGGCAGGTCATTTGAGCATAAATCCAAAGAAGTTATCCTAACCCTTTACAATTCCTTAGTCCGCCCTCTTCTGGAATACTGCGTTCAATCCTGGTGCCCTTATTACCAAAAAGATATAAACAAGCTAGAACGAGTTCAACGTAGAGTTACCAAAATGATACCTAGCCTAAAGAACAAACCATACGAAGAGCGTCTTAGAGAATTAAATCTATTTCCTTTAACCCAGCGCAGATTAAGAGGCGACTTAATTCAAGTGTTCAAAATCATCAAAGGCATCGACAATATGAACTGTAGTAAGTACTTCACTATCGACCAATCTAATTACACACGGGGAAACGGTTGCAAAATTATTGGTAAATCTTTTAACTCGCACGAATCTAAGAATTTCTTCTTCAATCGAGTTGTCAACTTGTGGAATGGGCTTCCCCGAAACGTTATAGACTGCAGCACCGTTGATTCATTTAAATTCCGCCTAGACAAATATCTCGCATCAAACCCGCGACTGACTGCGTTTGTAAATGAATAACTTTATCCTCCCCTCAGTTACTAACCCATATGTCCCCTACTAACTTCCTAGTCCTGCCACGTTAGTGGCAGGGCAGTAGTTCCCTTTCCAATGTTCCCTTACCCACTCTAAACCACTGTTTGGACACTTGATCCTCAGTGTTTTGGAGGACAAGCAGCCTAGAAGGGTCACTAGATCTGTTGTTGCTTGATTTCCTTTGTACTCCTTTGTACTTTGTACACTACAGCCTTCTACCACCCTCCACTACAGCCTCCTACCACCCTCCATTACAGCCTCCTACCACCCTCCACTACAGCCTTCTTCCACCCTCCAATACAGCCTCCTACCACTCTCCACTACAGCCTCCTACCACACTCCACTGCAGCCTCCAACCACCCTCCTGACACCCTCCTACCACCCTCCACTACAGCCTCCTACCACCCTTTACTACAGCCTCGTACCACCCTCCACTACAGCCTTCTTCCACCCTCCACTACAGCCTTCTACCACCCTCCACTGCAGCCTCCTACCACCCTCCACTTCAGCCTCCTACCACCCTCTACTACAGCCTCCTACCACCCTCCACTGCAGCTTCCTACCACCCTCCACTACAGCCTCCTACCACCCCTCCAATACAACCTCCTACCACCCTCCACTGCAGCCTTCTACCACCCTCCAACCACCGTCCACTGCAGCCTCCTACCACCCTCCACTACAGCCTTCTACCACCCTTCACTACAGCTTCCTACCACCCTCCACTACAGCCTCCTACCACCCTCCACTACAGCCTCCCACCACCCTCCACTACAGCTTCCTACCACGCTCCACTACAGCCTCCTACCACCCTCCACTACAGCCTCCTACCACCTTCCACTACAGCCTCCTACCACCCTCCACTATAGCCTCCTACCACCCTCCACTACAGCCTCCTACCACGCTCCACTGCAGCCTCCTCCCACCCTCCACTACAGCCTCCTACCACCCTACACTACAGCCTCCTACACCCTCTACTACAGCCTCCTACCACCCTCCACTGCAGCCTCCTACCACCCTCAACTACAGCCTCCTACCACCCTCCACGGCAGCCTCCTACCACCCTCCACTGCAGCCTTCTACCACCCTTCACTGCAGCCTCCTACTACCCTCCACTACAGCCTCCTACCACCCTCCACTACATCCTCCTACCACCCTCCAGTGCAGCCTCCTACCACCCTCCACTGCAGCCTCCTACCACCCTCCACTGCAGCGTCCTACCACCCTCCACTGCAGCCTCCTACCACCCTCCACTACAGCCTCCTACCACCCTTCACTGCAGCCTCCTACCACCCTCCACTGCATCCTCCTAACAATCTCCACTACAGCCTCCTACCACCCTTCACTGCAGCCTCCTACCACCCTCCACTGCATCCTCCTACCACCCTCCACTACAGCCTCATACCACCCTCCATTACAGCCTCCCACCACCCTCCATTACAGCCTCGTACTACCCTCTACTACAGCCTCCTACCACCCTCCACTGCAGCCTCCTACCACCCTCCACTACAGCCTCTGTGACGCATGTCGAGTATGAGCATGCTGTACAGAACGCCCAGTCAGGCCCCACCCTCGCTAGGATCGTCAGGGCAGGAACTTTGGCTGTAGTCTGTGTAGAGTTTCCTAACTCAGTTTATGTGAATCGTTGTACTATAAGTATTATCATTATGTATTTTGTTTTCTTCTAAGTCAACGAGTTCTATTTTATATCATTAGTTATAAGTATTGTGTGTGGGACTTATATACAATGATGAGAGAGAGAGTTATGTAACGACAGCCAGTGAGCGCGCCACGAGGTGTGTAGGCCTAACTCCCTCCTCCCTTCCTCCCTTCCTCCCTTTCAGCGCGTGGGAAGTTCTTTGTCAATCCCAGATTGAGAGAATATGACGTCATGATTGCCAGTGGGCGGTCCTTAAGTAGTTTGAGATATGCCGCTAGAGGGCCGAGTATAAAAAGAGAGGTTTTTGCCACCATGCTTCAGAACTCATCAGGCAAAGCGACCTCTCATATCCCTTGCAACTATCGATATTCTTCCGACTGATGTGAACTTTCTCTACTCTCTGAACAGCCTATTTTCTTCTCTTCTCGTCCCTTTTTAACCAATGACCCCTTTGGTGCAGATTTAGTCAGCCAAAGTATTATCGCTTGAGTTCTCACGAGATAAGTGCCTGTTAGATAGCCTATTTTTGGAAGGGTTAACTAGAATAGGATTGATTGATGTTTGTTGCACTCGTATATGCATTTCCCTGTGTACTATTATTCATGTTCCTGTTTTCTGCTGGTTTAGGTAATGCTAGACTGGGATAGGGTTCCTCGAGTTGTGATTTCCTATGAGTGCTAGGTTGGTTGAACCAGCACAATTGCAACGGAGACGTGGGAAGCCTAGGGGGTCTTTTTGATTGTGTACCGTGGGAGTTTAGCACTGTGTTGCGAGTGAGGGCTTTTGCCTGTGCCACCCAACACTGTGCTATCTCATTTGCTTGACTTTGAGAGGATCGCCAGGAGAGAACCAGATACTAGTGATCTGGATCTCTCAAGAGAGCATCCCGTCAATTACCGTAATTTGGCCGCACAGTCTTAAGGACCTCGCTAGGCTACGAGCCGCTTGCTCAGCCATTGTCTCTTAACCTTAGATATCCCAGCTAGACTTTGCTCGACCAGCAGATACAGCATAGTATTGAAGCTTCTCCTTATGTATATTATTGTTTAAGCACTATTGATTTCATGCGTGGCACGCTTAGCTACTTCAGAGATTAGTGGCCCACGAGCACAATCTTAGTAGGCTATTGCCAGTGCATTGTCGGAGTACTTCTTCTTAATGTTTGCCATATCCTATTGCTTATTCTTATAATTCTTCTTATGTCAATTTAAAGCCTTTAATTACCAGTGAGTTATTCATTAAATTGCTGTTCAAAATCCGATACTTACTTCTTATGAGTATTCGAGAAGCATCTAACTTATCAGAAGATTCCTTGCTTGATGCTCGAGGACTATTGTTTAACGTAACGTAATAGTGCCGATCCGAAGTAGAGGGTGGAGGACTTCTTAAGTTCTTAGTTCAAGGGTGGATTACTTCGGCTTCGGCCAACACTATTCTTTAGTGTTGTAGTACT
Source organism: Lithodes maja (assembly GCA_037953745.1). Classification (NCBI taxonomy): domain Eukaryota; kingdom Metazoa; phylum Arthropoda; class Malacostraca; order Decapoda; family Lithodidae; genus Lithodes; species Lithodes maja. The sequence continues at coordinate 29,129 of JBAKBP010021518.1, forward strand.
TTCTTCTTTGTTTGATTGTTGACCAGACTAGATAACTCCCGTCTTGTTATTAGTCTGTTGTGTGAAACGCTAGTACCGAGTTCTTGTATACCCCGTTATAGCAGATAGAACTCTGGAGGGTAGTGGCGTTTTTTGTTCGGCTGGCAGTACTCTGGGGTTGGGATCGTGTGTTTTCCGTTGTGGCAACGAGCCATAGTCGAGTCCTGTGTAAGAGCCCTAGTGTACCTGAGTGCCCGGTCGTAACACCTCCTACCACCCTCCACTAAAGCCTTCTACCACCCTCCACTACAGCCTCTTACCACCCTCCACTACAGCCTCCTACCACTCTCCACTGCAGCCTCCAGCCACCCTCCGCTACAGCCTCCTACCACCCTTCACTGCAGCCTCCTACCACCCTCCAGTGCATCCTCCTAACACCCTCCTACCACCCTCCACTACAGCCTCCAACCACCCTTCACTACAGCCTCCCACCACCCTCCACTACAGACTCCTACCACCCTCCACTACAGCCTTCTACCACCCCCCGCTGCAGCCTCCTACCACCGTCCACTTCAGCCTCCTATAACCCTCTTCTAAAGCCTCCTACCACCCTCCACTGCAACTTCCTACCACCCTCCACTACAGCCTCCTACCACCCTCCAATACAACCTCCTACCACCCTCCACTGCAGCCTTCTACCACCCTCCATTACAGCCTCCTACCACCATTCACTGCAGCCTCCTACCACCCTCCACTACAGCCTCCTACCACCCTCCACTACAGCTTCCTACCACCGTCCACTGCAGCCTCCTACCACCCTGCACTACAGCCTCCTACCCCCCTCCACTACAGCCTCCTACCACCCTCCACTACATCCTCCTACCACCCTCCAATACAGCCTCCTACCACCCTCCACTACAGCCTCCTCCCACCCTCCACTGCAGCCTCCTACCACCCTCCACTGCAGCCTCCTACCACCCTCCACTGCATCATCCTAACACCCTCCACTGCATCCTCCTAACACCCTCCACTATAGCCTCCTACCACCCTCCACTACAGCCTCTTACCACCCTCAACTACAGCCTCCTACCACCATTCACTATCGCCTCCCACCACCCTCCATTACAGCCTCCCACCACCCTCCACTACAACCTCCTACCACCCTCCACTACAACCTCCTACCACCCTCCACTAAAGCCTCCTACCACTCACCAATGCTGCCTCCTACCACCCTCCACTGCAGCCTCCTACCACCCTCCATTACAGCCTCCTACCACCCTCCACTACAGCCTCCTACCACCTTCCGCTACAGCCTCCACCCACCCTCCACTGCAGCCTCCTACCACCCTCCACTACAGCCTTCTACCACCCTCCACTACAGCCTCCTACCACCCTCCACTGCAGCCTCATACCACCCTCCACTGAGCCTCCTACCACCCTCCACTACAGCCTCCGATCACCCTCCACTACAGCCTCCTACCACCCTCCACTGCAGCCTCTTACCACCCTCCACTGCAGCCTCCTACCACCCTCCAGTACAGCCTCTTACCACCCTCCACTGCAGCCTCCTACCACCCTCCACTACAGCCTCCTACCACCTTCCATTACAGCCTCCTACCACCCTCCACTACAGCCTTCTACCACCCTCCACTACAGCCTCCTACCACCCTCCACTTCAGCCTCCTACCACTCTCCACTGCAGCCTCCAGCCACCCTCCGCTACAGCCTCCTACCACCCTTCACTGCAGCCTCCTACCACCCTCCAGTGCATCCTCTTAACACCCTCCTACCACCCTCCACTACAGCCTCCTACCACCCTTCACTACATCCTCCCACCACCCTCCACTACAGACTCCTACCACCCTCCACTACAGCCTTCTACCACCCCCCGCGGCAGCCTCCTACCACCGTCCACTTCAGCCTCCTATCACCCTCTTCTACAGCCTCCTACCACCCTCCACTGCAACTTCCTACCACCCTCCACTACAGCCTCCTACCACCCTCCAATACAACCTCCTACCACCCTCCACTGCAGCCTTCTACCACCCTCCATTACAGCCTCCTACCACCGTCCACTGCAGCCTCCTACCACCCTGCACTACAGCCTCCTACCACCCTCCACTACAGCCTCCTACCACCCTCCACTACATCCTCCTACCACCCTCCAATACAGCCTCCTACCACCCTACACTACAGCCTCCTCCCACCCTCCACTACAGCCTCCTCCCACCCTCCACTACCGCCTCCACTGTAGCCTCCTACCACCCTCCACTACAGCCTCCAACCACCCTCCACTGCAGCCTCCTACCACACTCCACTACAGCCTCCTACCACCTTCCACTGCAACTTCCTAACACCCTCCACTGCATCCTCCTAACACCCTCCACTATAGCCTCCTACCACCCTCCACTACAGCCTCTTACCACCCTCCACTACAGCCTCCTACCACGCTTCACTACAGCCTCCCACCACCCTCCACTGCAGCCTCCTACCACCCACCAATGCAGCCTCCTACCACCCTCCATTACAACCTTCTTCCACCCTCCACGACAGCCTCCTACCACCCTCCACTGCAGCCTCCTAGCACCCTCCACTGCAGCCTCATACCACCCTCCACTACAGCCTCCTACCTCCCTCCTACCACCCTCCACTACAGCCTCCTACCACCCTCCACTGCAGCCTCCTACCACCCTCCATTACATCCTCCACTACAGCTTCCTACCACCCTCCTCTACAGTCTCCTACCACCCTCCACTACATCCTCCTACCACCCTCCAGTACACCCTCCTACCACCCTCCACTAAAGCTTCCTACCACCCTCCAGTACAGCCTCCTACCACCCTCCGCTACAGCCTCCCTCCAGTACAGCCTCCTACCACCCTCCACTACAGCCTCGTACCACCCTCCACTACAGCCTCTTACCAGCCTCCACTACAGCCTCCTACCACCCTCCACTACAGCCTCCCACCACCCTCCACTACAGCCTCCTACCACCCTCCACTACAGCCTCCTACCATCCTCCACTACAGCCTCCTACCACCATCCACTGCAGCTTCCTACCACCCTCCACTGCAGCCTCCTACCACCCTCCATTACAGCCTCCCACCACCCCCCACTACAGCCTCCTACCACCCTCCACTACAGCCTCCTACCACCTTCCGCTGCAGCCTCCACCCACCCTCCACTGCAGCCTCCTACCACACTCCACTACAGCCTCCTACCACCTTCCACTGCAACTTCCTAACACCCTCCACTGCATCCTCCTAACACCCTCCACTATAGCCTCCTACCACCCTCCACTACAGCCTCTTACCACCCTCCACTACAGCCTCCTACCACGCTTCAATACAGCCTCTCACCACCCTCCACTACAGCCTCCTACCACCCTCCACTACAACCTCCTACCACCCTCCACTGCAGCCTCCTACCACCCACCAATGCAGCCTCCTACCACCCTCCACTGCAGCCTCCTACCACCCTCCACTGCAGCCTCCTACCACCCTCCATTACAACCTTCTTCCACCCTCCACGACAGCCTCCTACCACCCTCCACTGCAGCCTCCTAGCACCCTCCACTGCAGCCTCATACCACCCTCCACTACAGCCTCCTACCAACCTCCTACCACGCTCCACTACAGCCTCCTACCACCCTCCACTGCAGCCTCCTACCACCCTCCATTACATCCTCCACTACAGCCTCCTACCACCCTCCTCTACAGCCTCCTACCACCCTCCACTACAGCCTCCTACCACCCTCCAGTACACCCTCCTACCACCCTCCACTAAAGCTTCCTACCACCCTCCAGTACAGCCTCCTACCACCCTCCGCTACAGCCTCCCTCCAGTACAGCCTCCTACCACCCTCCACTACAGCCTCGTACCACCCTCCACTACAGCCTCTTACCACCCTCCACTACAGCCTCCTACCACCCTCCACTACAGCCTCCCACCACCCTCCACTACAGCCTCCTACCACCCTCCACTACAGCCTCCTACCATCCTCCACTACAGCCTCCTACCACCATCCACTGCAGCTTCCTACCACTGTTACGACCGGGCACTCGGGTACACTAGGGCTCTTACACAGGACTCGAGTATGGCTCGCTGCCACAACGGAAACACACGATCCCAACCCCAGAGTACTGCCAGCCGAACAAAAAACGCCACTACCCTCCAGAGTTCTATCTGCTATAACGGGGTATACAAGAACTCGGTACTAGCGTTTCACACAACAGACTAATAGCAAGACGGGAGTTATCTAGTCTGGTCAACAATCAAACAAAGAAGAAAGTACTACAACACTAAAGAATAGTGTTGGCCGAAGCCGAAGTAATCCACCCTTGAACTAAGAACTTAAGAAGTCCTCCACCCTCTACTTCGGATCGGCACTATTACGTTACGTTAAACAATAGTCCTCGAGCATCAAGCAAGGAATCTTCTGATAAGTTAGATGCTTCTCGAATACTCATAAGAAGTAAGTATCGGATTTTGAACAGCAATTTAATGAATAACTCACTGGTAATTAAAGGCTTTAAATTGACATAAGAAGAATTATAAGAATAAGCAATAGGATATGGCAAACATTAAGAAGAAGTACTCCGACAATGCACTGGCAATAGCCTACTAAGATTGTGCTCGTGGGCCACTAATCTCTGAAGTAGCTAAGCGTGCCACACATGAAATCAATAGTGCTTAAACAATAATATACATAAGGAGAAGCTTTAATACTATGCTGTATCTGCTGGTCGAGCAAAGTCTAGCTGGGATATCTAAGGTTAAGAGACAATGGCTGAGCAAGCGGCTCGTAGCCTAGCGAGGTCCTTAAGACTGTGCGGCCAAATTACGGTAATTGACGGGATGCTCTCTTGAGAGATCCAGATCACTAGTATCTGGTTCTCTCCTGGCGATCCTCTCAAAGTCAAGCAAATGAGATAGCACAGTGTTGGGTGGCACAGGCAAAAGCCCTCACTCGCAACACAGTGCTAAACTCCCACGGTACACAATCAAAAAGTCCCCCTAGGCTTCCCACGTCTCCGTTGCAATTGTGCTGGTTCAACCAACCTAGCACTCATAGGAAATCACAACTCGAGGAACCCTATCCCAGTCTAGCATTACCTAAACCAGCAGAAAACAGGAACATGAATAATAGTACACAGGGAAATACATATACGAGTGCAACAAACATCAATCAATCCTATTCTAGTTAACCCTTCCAAAATAGGCTATCTAACAGGCACTTATCTCGTGAGAACTCAAGCGATAATACTTTGGCTGACTAAATCTGCACCAAAGGGGTCATGGAGGTTACACAGGGACGAGAAGAGCAGAAGATAGGCTGTTCAGAGAGTAGAGAAAGTTCACATCAGTCGGAAGAATATGGATAGTTGCAAGGGATATGAGAGGTCGCTTTGCCTGATGAGTTCTGATCTAAAAATGGCGAGACCTCCCTTTTTATACTCGGCCCCGTAGCGAGCATAACGGCAATCATGACGTCACATTCGCTCTCTCAATCTGGGATCGACAAAGGATTCCCACGCTCTTGATGAGGGGGGAGGGAGGGGGGAAGGAGGGAGGAGGGAGTGAGGCCTACACACCTCGTGGCGCGCACACTGTCCTCCGTTACATAACTCTCTCTCTCTTCGCATCATTATATATATATAAATACCACACACAATACTTATATCTAATGATATAAAATAGAACTCGTTGACTTAGAAGAAAACAAAATACATAATGATAATACTTATAGTACAACGGTTCACATAAACTGAGTTAGGAAACTTTACACAGACTACAGCCAAAGTTCCTGCCCTGACGATCCTAGCGAGGGTGGGGCCTGACTGGGCGTTCTGTACAGCATGCTCATACTCGACATGCGTCACACCTCCCCCAAGATTTTACTTGCTCAACCCTGAGCTAAAATCTGATATACAGAACCCCATCAAACCCCTCACACCCAGCGACCGCATGGCACTAAAACAACGCTGAGTTTATCACTAAAACACATCTTATAAAAAAAAAATTCACATTTCATAACTCCTCCCAACAATAGTAAAAGACACAATATCATGCTCCCAGAGCGAGCTTACAGCAGCTCAGCCGTTTGATAGTTCGTGGACTACTCAAACCTTATAGGCTATGACAAACTTATACAATTATCTTCATCAAAAAGAAAGAGTTTTTATATGATTTTTATATTTTAATATGTGTTTTTCGGCTGCACTATAAGGGCAGCCTATTTTCTTCTATACCAAACGCTCAACAATCCTGCTTTACGACCCAATACGCTGGGCTACAACCGCGAGCCAACAAGCACCAAGCGCAAAATACTACTCAAACCAAAGCAGGAGGCTACCCGTGTGTCAATTTACCCAGGATCATATACCCCTGAACGACCACATGCAACCTCGTTGTCACAACCGGCAATATGGCTTATGTCCAGGTTATATACCAATAACCTTAGTGACCACCTGGTCAGCCTCATATTCCGATTGTGAAACGGGTCCAAGATCTTGAGAGGGTAATGATCTGGGTAAACTACACCGACCGGACCATAGGCTGGAACATAGATCTCGAAATGCCCCAGCGCATCATTGTCCTTTTCACTTTCATTCATCAGGCTCTGACACGTTGCTGGTGCATTCTTAAGTCCGTAGGGCATAACATTGCACTGGTAGGTACTCCCGTCCACAACAAAACCACATACCTCTCCAGCACGCTCGGACAAAGCTACAAGCAACGACCACTCACGACATTCCTCATCCCTCAGAGCCTTCGTCCACACGTAATCCAGCTCTGCTTGCACCATAGGCTGTCGAGCAGGATTTATACGGCAGGGAATTAAACTGAGCCTTGCACTATCTCCAGCCTGCATGTCGGATTCTACCCCGTACCTCAGGCCTGGAGAAGCAACAAACATGCGAAAGTACTGCCATAGCCTAGTAAATAACTGCCTTGCACTGTCTCCACGAACAACATGCCTTGTGCCCTCCCACAACCCAGCCGAGACCGCAGCTTCTAACCTGTAGTCTCCCTCCTTCTCCACCTTCGTCCCTAGAACAGCCAGGTCATGAGAGGGACAATCAGTACCACCCGTGCAGTCACTCCCACAGTTCATTATAGCTAAGGCTTCCCCGCCGATACCGTACATGCGCACCCCCACATTCCTTGTGACGACATCTGCCTGCGCAGCATCACCGCTTTTAGCGACATGGCCAGATACAGTCGGTCTGTGGTAGGGCTGTTGCATTAGACTAGAGCAGCATTGGGAGGCTATGTGACGACCGGGCACTGCGATACCACAGCCGACCCTACCAATCTGCTCAATGTCCTCCTTTTGACCACCACCCTTGGCAGCCATGGGTCGACCCTGACCTGGCAACCATGCCAAGGCCTCGTCGCCCACCTTAAACCACCGAAACAACGAGGCTAACGGTCTTTTAACAGTCACATGACCTGCCTGCGGAACATCTCGCACCGCCCGAGTTGTGAGACTCAGGGGCTCGGCACGACCAGTGGGGTATGAACCGAGCTGGTGCTGGAGTGCTGCACACTGCTGCTCAGGCAGGTGCTCTAGCACTTCCACAGCCACCAGACTCGTGTCCCCCGCCCACTGCTTCGCCGAGACATGACAATCCCTACTCTCCTCCACCTGTGCCCTACTGCCCCCCTCTTCTTCTCCACCTTGGCCGCGGCAGACCAACGCAGGGACAGTAGGCTGCTCAGGTGGTTGCCTCACAAACTCCTCCAACAGGTTCACATGACATGCTTCCCCGTCCTCGTGTTTAATCTCGACAGCACCATTACCACACTTCTGAACTTCCGGATCCTCCAACTGAGCAACCCTTTTTTCTCTCTGTGTGTAACGTTGCTGCCTCTGAGTCTCTTCCGGCCCTACCTCCTCACTAGCTGTGACAGGTCCTGGGGCCTCTCCAGACTCTAACATAGGTGCTAATACTGAATCAACCAGGAGAGCCGCCGAGTCAAAACTCTTAAAACCAACTCCAGCTTTAGCCTCCTCCTGTTGATCGTTCCTCTGCTGGTCGGAAGACGGAGGACTAGGCTGTGACACTTTAGCTGCCCGAGCTCGGGTGACAACACACGCCATGGGTTGTGCCTGGCACCGCTCGACACACTCTTGCTCTCCCCCACTCACGTCGGCCGTCCTCTCGGCAACGACTAAGGGTAGAACCTCAGAAGCGGGCATTGCAAAGTCGTTACCGAGAAGAAGGTCGACGCCCTCCACTGGCAGTTTCTCCACAATCCCAACATCCAATTCACGTGTCACACCATCCACCTCCAACTCCAACCGCACCAGCGGGTATGACCGAGTTGCATTAATACCCTGCACCACTACCACCCGAGCCGCATTTATAGGGTAGCCAGTCAAATTGTTCATCAGAGTCTGGGAAGCACCTGTATCACGCAAGACCTCTACTCCATGCTTGCGCCCCGCCCACATCACGCAACCCCGTCCTCTATGGTCGCAAAAAACATCCTGAGCAGGGTTCGAGCCTCCCAGGTGCTTCTGCATTGGCTGTGCCTCAGCCTCTGACGAACTGCCCCGGGCAAACTCAGAAGGCTTCAGAGACACACCAATGTTGCAGGCCAAAGACACAGCTGCTGTAGGTGGTTTGCTAGGACAGACTCTTGCAAAGTGCCCCTTTTTATGACAAAGATAACACTCCAACTCCCCTCTGGGCTTCCCTTGGTACTGGGAAGGGCCCGGCCCCTTCTTAAATGGGACGGTGTTAGTCTTGTGGTCAGTCTTGGTATCATAGCTCTTGTACTTGTTTGCATAATGTATATCACTAACTCGGGGGGGTGGGGTGTCACGCCCCTTGTTACCTGCTTCACTACGCTGGGCAGACCCGCACCCACGAATTAATGATAGCCGGAGGTCAGCCATCTCAGCTGCCTCCTGTAGAGTTTTAGGGTTCTTTTCTTTAATAGTTAAAGTCATATCTGCACCAGTACACTTATAAAACTGCTCGAGCAGAAACAGCTCAGTCAACTGTTCGGCCGTCTCAGCTTTCTCAGAACGTGTCCAGTTAGCAAGTGCATCTTTTAAGTCCCGGGCATGTTCAAGAAAGGTCGCCTCCCTAGTCTTTGTAACACCCCGAAACTTCAATCGATATGTTTCTGGTTGCAACTCGTATGCCCGTAGGACAGCTCTCTTCAATACTGGGTAGTCAATGCAAGACTCTAAAGGCAGTGCATCATAAGCCTTCAGACCCTTACCCGTAAGTCTGGAGGAGACTAGAGCTGCCCACTTCTCTTCAGGCCAATTATGCTCCCTACACTTCTTCTCAAAACGATTAAAAAATTCTGTGACTTCAGTTTCACTAAATGCCGGCACCAATTTGACTAAGTGGGACAAGGACTGTTCTCTTACTTGGCCCTCACGGCCCATCCGAATCCCTGTCGACTCTGCACGAGTCTTATCTAAATCTATTTGAGCACAATATTTCTCTGAGTCGTACCTAAGCTCAGCCTCGTGCCTCCTAATCTCAGCCTCAATCTCCTTCTCCTGCTTCCTAGACTCAATCTCCTGCTTCCTAGTCTCATCCTCCCGCCTCCTAGACTCAGCCTCCATCTCCTGCTTCCTAGCCTCAATCTCAATTTTAGCAAGCTCGAGTTTAAATATCATCTCAGGAGACAGGCCGGAAGAGGGAGCTGCCACTACTGAAGGAGGGGGGGCAAGAACTGGGGAACCACCATACGCACCGCCCGAGGGCACTCCAATCTTCCAATGCTCATCCCTCTGTGGGAGGGTGCTAACCTCCGGTACTTGAGTGGACGGCACTGTGGGAGTCGAGTGAGAGGGGATCTGGGGAGGAACCCCCCCAAACGCCCTCTCCTCCGAAACCCCATGTCGCCCACGCAACACCCAGGAAATCAGCTCCCCCTTGGACATCCCTCCTACATTGGATAGACCCAAAACCTTGGCTATCAGGTGCAAGCCATAAACATTCACCCCAGTCAGCCTCTCCTCCGTCACGTGGTACTGCTTACTCACAAAAAGTCTAGCATCCTCCTCACTAGTTACTAACGGCACCTCCTCACTTAGCATCTCTCGCTCCTCGTCAGTACTAGGGCCCGACATACTGAAGTTCACCAAAAAATTCTCGAGACAAAAGTGTTAAACTCCCTTATGCAAGCACTAATTACTAAATTAACTGGAGTCTCTTAAATGCTCTCCTAATTGCCTTACAAAAAAAAATATTCTTCAATATGTACGCTAAAGTACCAACAAACAAATGTTGTACAACTCTGCAAAAAATTATACTGTTCACAAAATCCTAAGCAAGGTCGCCATTTGTTACGACCGGGCACTCGGGTACACTAGGGCTCTTACACAGGACTCGAGTATGGCTCGCTGCCACAACGGAAACACACGATCCCAACCCCAGAGTACTGCCAGCCGAACAAAAAACGCCACTACCCTCCAGAGTTCTATCTGCTATAACGGGGTATACAAGAACTCGGTACTAGCGTTTCACACAACAGACTAATAGCAAGACGGGAGTTATCTAGTCTGGTCAACAATCAAACAAAGAAGAAAGTACTACAACACTAAAGAATAGTGTTGGCCGAAGCCGAAGTAATCCACCCTTGAACTAAGAACTTAAGAAGTCCTCCACCCTCTACTTCGGATCGGCACTATTACGTTACGTTAAACAATAGTCCTCGAGCATCAAGCAAGGAATCTTCTGATAAGTTAGATGCTTCTCGAATACTCATAAGAAGTAAGTATCGGATTTTGAACAGCAATTTAATGAATAACTCACTGGTAATTAAAGGCTTTAAATTGACATAAGAAGAATTATAAGAATAAGCAATAGGATATGGCAAACATTAAGAAGAAGTACTCCGACAATGCACTGGCAATAGCCTACTAAGATTGTGCTCGTGGGCCACTAATCTCTGAAGTAGCTAAGCGTGCCACACATGAAATCAATAGTGCTTAAACAATAATATACATAAGGAGAAGCTTTAATACTATGCTGTATCTGCTGGTCGAGCAAAGTCTAGCTGGGATATCTAAGGTTAAGAGACAATGGCTGAGCAAGCGGCTCGTAGCCTAGCGAGGTCCTTAAGACTGTGCGGCCAAATTACGGTAATTGACGGGATGCTCTCTTGAGAGATCCAGATCACTAGTATCTGGTTCTCTCCTGGCGATCCTCTCAAAGTCAAGCAAATGAGATAGCACAGTGTTGGGTGGCACAGGCAAAAGCCCTCACTCGCAACACAGTGCTAAACTCCCACGGTACACAATCAAAAAGTCCCCCTAGGCTTCCCACGTCTCCGTTGCAATTGTGCTGGTTCAACCAACCTAGCACTCATAGGAAATCACAACTCGAGGAACCCTATCCCAGTCTAGCATTACCTAAACCAGCAGAAAACAGGAACATGAATAATAGTACACAGGGAAATAC
>JBAKBP010021519.1:0-40542 GCA_037953745.1 Lithodes maja
CCGATCCGAAGTAGAGGGTGGAGGACTTCTTAAGTTCTTAGTTCAAGGGTGGATTACTTCGGCTTCGGCCAACACTATTCTTTAGTGTTGTAGTACTTTCTTCTTTGTTTGATTGTTGACCAGACTAGATAACTCCCGTCTTGTTATTAGTCTGTTGTGTGAAACGCTAGTACCGAGTTCTTGTATACCCCGTTATAGCAGATAGAACTCTGGAGGGTAGTGGCGTTTTTTGTTCGGCTGGCAGTACTCTGGGGTTGGGATCGTGTGTTTCCGTTGTGGCAGCGAGCCATACTCGAGTCCTGTGTAAGAGCCCTAGTGTACCCGAGTGCCCGGTCGTAACAGGAGCCGTAGACATCGATAGTGCACAAAAATGCAATAATTACGTAGGTTTCTGATGTACAAAGAGTATGTTGTATTGGGTTTTAGGTATTGACAAAAGTTCTACAACAGTAATTTAACAGGTAAATATGCTGAATATCTATGTCTACGGCTCCAACTTCCTTATAGAACGAAACTTGCAAGTAGTCAATTGAGTGGTCAATCCTGTAAGTCCTGCAGTAAACTGGGATGAGTTCTATCTATCTATCTATCTATTGCCTGACGCCGTGATCCCCGAAGGGGTGGCCACGAACGAACCGCCCCCATGCACCTCTGTCCCCAGTCAGTCGACGCCCCTCCCCCCAACCAGCACCGCCTTCATTCATGTAGTTCCTCACTCCATCCTTCCACCTCATATTCGGTCTACCTCTCCCCCTCTGTCCCTCCACCTCGCTCTCGTACACCCTCTTAGTCATTCTCTCGCTTTCCATACGTTCCATATGGCCGAACCATCTCAAGTTGTTCCTTTTCACACTTTCCAGCACATCTACCTCCACACCACACCTCCTTCTTACTTCCTCATTAGTCTGTCTATCCCTCCATGTAATTCCGCACGCACTCCTTAAGTAATTCATTTCCACTGCTCTCACTCTTGGTCTGAGTCTCTCAACCAACGTCCATGCTTCGCTTCCGTAAGTCAGTGTCGGGATTACCACACTGTCATGCAAGGACTTCTTCACTTCCATACTGACCACCCTATTTCTTGTTACTGCTTTTAGCGTTCCTACAACCCTCTTCCCCTGTTGTACCCTCTCCCGCACCTCTTCATCCATAGTCCCATCTTTACTCAACACACTGCCCAGATACTTAAAAGAGTTGACGATCTCCATAGCCTGACCGTTCAGCTTCACCTCACACTCTGTGACTTCACCCCTTTCGAAGACCATAACCTTGCTCTTCCCCGTATTTACCTTCAAATTCCGTTTTTCGCACACTGTTCCAAACTCATTTACCAGACCCTGCAACTCCCATTCATTATCACTCATCAGAACTGTATCATCCGCAAACAGCAGTATAGGTAGCTTCCACTTGGGATGAGTTGTCCCTCTTAAAGGGGATAGATCCCCCATTAAAGGGGAGGTTTCTACTTGAGGCAATTTTTTCTGGACCCCTTTCTCCCTCATGTTTAGCCCCATTGCTTTTGAGATTTTAAGACGTTCGCCCTAGTAGTTTTGACATTTTAAGAAATTTAGCCCCATTTCTGTCAATTTTAAGACCTTTCGTGCCATTAGGGTGTCGATTTTTTCCTGGCGAGCGAAAGCAAGCCTGTAATTTAAGAGCAACCAGCCTTTGGCCGGGAAATTTTTCTACCGAAAAATGTACAAATTTATCTTGAAAGGGGGTCTAGGGGGTGTAATTTTAAGCTTGATGAAAATGTGGAGAACAAACTAAATACCTCCCATTAACCCTCCAGCCCCAGCTATGTATTATATATATATATTCCCCGAAACCCGGGGGTTTTGGCCGAAAAACGTCTACGCCTACTGTAGGCTACCGCATCTTTGTTATTTGGCTTGCTTCCGCATTCCCGCGCATCCCCAAGCGTAGATGTGTTTCGTACCTGTAGAATGCGTTAAGTAGAGTTCTCTAAGTCAACTGGTTCAGTTGTGATGATGATTTTATTGGAGATAACTTTATGGCAAAAACAGACACTTTACACTACTTTTCTATACTTAACCCAGCGTCGCACGTGATGCGTCGGCAGTGTTTGATCACCAACTCCCAGCGACGCATCACGTGCGTCCGACATATAAAAAACACTTACGTGGCTCGTAAGGTAGGAAATGGCGGGAGAATAGGAGGGGGAGGTACCGTAGTGTGTGTGGGAGCCGGGCCAGTAGGTGTGAGCGGGGCGAGACAGCCGTGCGGCTGGTGGTGGTGGGCTTAGTGGGGATACTTTACACCCTTAGTTCACCGCCACTTTGAACCTTCATTACTCCGGTCGTATGGGAGCTAGAGGCTTGAGATTTATGTGAGACACTCCTTAGGATGTATGCCGTACAATGCCATACTCAGTTTTTACCCTAGTGCTCCCGGGCGGGTGGTCATGCGGGGGAGACGAAAATGTCCGAGGTGATTTTTTTTTTTTTTTTTTCATTTCTCATCCTTGTCTTCCATTTTAGCAAACAAAAAAAAGAAGTGAAAATGGCTTGGGACTGGGGTGAACAAAATATTATAACTAGCCGGGGCTCAACGGGTTAACAATAACATACAGGCACACACGAACAAGTGACGCACTCCTTCTTGTGGTCGGAGATGCGGGGCTTCGGTTCAGCCGGCTGTTATTTACATGCGTCGGACGGACGCCTCGCACACCAAGCTCACAGGCTTTCAAGCACTGGGGGCCTCAGAGCCCTTCCGGGTTGCGCGGACCGAGTTTTTTATGGGTGTTTAAGAGCTCTTCCGGGTCTGATGGGTTAAGGGGGAGTACAGTAACGCGTCCGGCAATAGATAGATATATAATTTTTCTATTTAAGATCGGGTTATCAGGAACGTAACCCGATCGTATATCGAGGGAGACCTGTACGAGTTGACACTATACCGTGTTCCAAGTACAGGTAGTCCAGAAATTGTGACGCCAAAGCTCTGTAACTCGAAAAGGGCAAGAGCAAATAGGTTGTAAATCGCCACACCTATTCCCTGGCTGACCCTTCCCAAATGGTAGAAATATTAGCTTGATTTCTATAGTGGTTTGTGAGTTATAGAGGTTAATGTTCAAAAGTTTTAGCCAACTTATTTGGAACAGGGTATAGTTACGATGGCCTTGGATGAGTTGGCACTGGTTGATAAAATTATCTACTGGTTGAGAGGTGAACAAGAACAAAATTATCTACTGGTTGAGAGAAGAACAAGAACAAAATTATCTACTGGTTGACAGGTGAACAAGAACAAAGTTATCTACTGGTTGAGAGGTGAACAAGAACAAGAACAAAGTTATCTACTGGTTGAGAGGTGAACAAGAACAAAGTTATCTACTGGTTGAGAGGTGAACAAGAACAAGAACAAAATTATCTACTGGTTGAGAGGTGAACAGTCGCGCTAATCAGTGATGTCTCGGCACCAAGTATATTTTGATCAATAATTGGTATCAGCAATATCTGAGCTTCATTTCTTCATATCGAGTGAAATATACAAACACGTTCCTACACTTACCCACCTTATTCAACATCTGACACATTAATACAGCACAGAGCAAGCCAAACGTAATGACAGCTGGGACATGACTTATTAGCGCGACTGTACCAGGACAAGAACAAAATTTGAACCTATCCTTCTTGCTCAGGCTTACTTAAACTTGGGAGGTTCCATGGGGTCCTTGGGCTGTTCAACCATTCTGATGACTCTCTGTGTGGCCCCGGAGTTGAAGGACACCCCTTGTTGTGATGGGGTGTACCGGATGTATTGTGCCGGCGCCTGCTTCTCTGCACAACGCACGGGCATGGCTGACGAGATCTTACCCTGCAAAACAGTCAAATATGTGGATTAAGGGGAGATCTCCACTTGAGGGATTTTTTTTCTTGACCCCTTTCTCCCTCATGTTTAGCCCCATTGCTTTTGATACTATAAAACGTTTGCCCCATTAGTTTAGCAGTTTTAAGAACTTTCACCCCATATTAAGACCTTTCATGCCATTAAGCTGTCGATTTTATCTTGGCGAGCGATAGCGAGCCTGTAATTTAAGAGGAACCGGCCTTCGGCCTGGACATTTTTCTACCGAAAAATTTAAAAATTTATCTTGAAAAGGGGTCTAGGGACTGTAATTATAAGCTTGATGGAGGTCTAAGGAACAAACTAAAGACCTCCTCTTAACAGGAAAGCCAATATTTATAACTTTCTGTTCAACTTACGGTAAATTACAAAGTTCTCATCATGATTTCTCCGTTATTTTGAAGATTTTGTAGTGATATCAAAAATAAAAGGAAAGCGAAACAATTGCTGTATTTTCATCAACCCACAAATGAACTTACAAATAAACCAAATTCATGAAATCAATTAAACTAATGAATATAAATTACACACCAAAGGATACTCGCACCAAAATTCCGCGCACTAAGCATTACGCTATCAAGACAGGGAGATCTCCACTTGAGGGATTTTTTTGTGGACCCCTTTCTCCCTCAATGTTTAGCCCCATTGCTTTTCTAATTTTAAGACGTTCGCCCCATTATTTTGACGATTTTAAGAACTTTCGACCCATTTCTGTCAATTTTAAGACCATTCGTGCCATTTAGGTGTCGATTTTATCCTGGCGAGCGATAGCGAGCCTGTTATTTAAGAGGAACCGGCTTTCAGCCGGGAAATTTTTCTACCGAAAAATGTACAAATATATCTTGAAAGGGACTCAAGGGGGTGTAATCTTAAGCTTGATGGATATCTAGGGACCAAACTAAAAACCTCCCCTTAACACTTAAAGAGCGGCTCACCACATAAGTCGAGTTGAAAAAACAGGCAAAAAACGAGTGAAAAAATGGTGTAAATCGAGTGAAAATGAGTGGGATAGTAATGATCCATACGTCCGATATCTGTGGCCTCCCGGCCCACACTAACTCCAGTTCCCCCACCGCGCGAGAGGATCACAGTGTAACCAATAGTTCGCTAAAAGTGAGCAAGGTAGCAAAATCTGCTAAACTTCCATCTTCGAGGTAACACTGTCAGTGCTCCACGAGTGCTACGTAGCTGTATGTTACGTCAATGTGTAGCGATTTCCACCTAGTTTTCAGCACAATACAGTTCCTTTCATACTGATGGTTGATATAGCAGTCAGAATGGCCTGAAAAGGCCCAAAACGGCCACAGAGGGCCCGCTAAAGAAGGGTTAAAGGTTTAATACAGGATATCGCCCTCAACCCCCAAATGAGATATATTACCTGTGTGAGTTTCTCCAAAGCCTGCCGTGTTTTCTCTGTGGTGTCTTCGATCTCTTCCACCGACGGCCGCTGCAACTCTGGGTCATCTTCGGAGGTTATAGCGGAGGGAAGAAGATCCGTCAACTTGGAGTAAATAACCTGTGGGTGAGAAATTATAACTTAAAACTTGCAAAATAAACAAACCAAAACAGGGACGACACAATATAAACGCAAAAGAACTTATCAAAATCGCTATGTGCAAATATCGCTTATTAATTTTGACATAATAGAATGCAAAATCACCACATAGGTTGTGAGCAAGTTAACCCTCTCATGACCATATGACGCAGAGGTTGCCAGATTAGCAATAAGAAATAGAGTTCTCTCACTCTTATAGTTACCTCTCCAAAATTAGTTTTCTGCCCACAGCTAACTCAAAGACAACTGCAGAGGTTGAAGTAACTAAACTAAAGGTTTCTAAATACCCCTGATGGTAACAAAGGCTTTAAAGTATCCCAATAGGCTCAACACAGCTAACTCAAAGACAACTGCAGAGGTTAAAGTAACTAAACTAAAGGTTTCTAATTACCCCTGATGGTAACCAAGGCTTTAAAGTATCCCCAATAGGCTCAACACAGCTAACTCAAAGACAACTGCAGAGGTTAAAGTAACTAAACTAAAGGTTTCTAATTACCCCTGATGGTAACCAAGGCTTTAAAGTATCCCCAATAGGCTCAACACAGCTAACTCAAAGACAACTGCAGAGGTTGAAGTAACTAAACTAAAGGTTTCTAAATACCCCTGATGGTAACCAAGGCTTTAACAGTATCCCTAATAGGCTCAAAACTGCGTCAAGAACGTGAGAGGGTTAATCTGTTTGCCAACTGTTTACAATGTATATAGAATACCTATAGATGTATTTAATTGACCACTTGCGAGTTTCAAGCTATAAGGAAGTTGGATCTGTGAACACCGATATTAAACAGAAATGCAACAATAATTTTTGTTTTTGATAGATAAATGGGATATTGAATTGGGTTTTATGTCTAGTGTTACCTATCTAATTCCCGAGATCCTTCCTAATATGAATAAAAACCTCTAATGCCAGCTGAAATACAATGCAACAAGATACAGGCACTCCTAACTTAACCCTTTCAAGCTCCAAAACGCAATTCTTTTCTGTGTTCTGGCAATTATTCAACGATTTTATTCAGATTAGGAAGGGTATATGGAAGTCAGAGGGTTGATTGAGAGTCTTTACCCTATTAATACCCACAGATCCTTCCAAAGCTGCATAACATCGGCTAATGATAACCAAAATAAACTGCTAAAACGCGTCAAGAGCTTCAAGGGGTTAACACTTACCATGTCCAACATCCAGCGGGATATTATG
Organism: Lithodes maja; assembly: GCA_037953745.1. Lineage (NCBI taxonomy): Eukaryota > Metazoa > Arthropoda > Malacostraca > Decapoda > Lithodidae > Lithodes > Lithodes maja. The sequence continues at coordinate 6,618 of JBAKBP010021519.1, forward strand.
ACATTTTGTTTAAATAATTATTGACCATTTGATTTGCCCTTGCAAAAATCGTCCATTATCGCAATAAAAAATATGAAAACTATTTGCATCACTTCAAGTTGTTTTTATTAAAGTTGTGATTTTAACCCCTTCAGACTCATATGACGCAGAGGTTGCCAGATTAGCAATAAGAAATAGGAATTCTCTCACTCTTATAATTACCTCTCCAAAATTAGTTTTCTGCCCACAGCTAACTCAAAGACAACTGCAGAGGTTGAAGTAACTAAACTAAAGGTTTGTAAATACCCCCGATGGTAACAAAGGCTTTAAAGTATCCCTAATAGGCTCAAAATTGCGTCATATGTCGGAGAGGGTTAATGACTGTAACTAGAACTTTAAGTGAGGAATTATTGTATACAGACTAATAACACACAAAACAAAGCCACTCCAACACCCCTTCACCCCTCTCTACACTCTTCCAGAAAATAGGAAAAGTAGAAAGTAGCTACGAGGTGCCGTTGTAAAGGCTTATCCCTCAATACCTTCACCTGACCTGACCTGACCTGACCTGTATACTGTAGTTACTGAGAGATGTAAATTATATACCTCCTCTTTTTTTTTTTTTTTTACTAACCTTGTCTTTAGCATGTCCTTGTCGGGCCAGAACATCGTACTTGACCTTCCCTTTCTCATCCAGTTGTACCGCCAGTATGTTTGTCTCTTTCCCCCCACCACCTCCCCCTCCCTCCCCAGCACCCCCCTTACCCATACCCAGGGGGTGCTGGGCAATGTGGCACTCCGGGAACGCACCGCCATCACCAAAATCCTGAAATAGAGAATATATAAATAAGTTTGACGATTTTAACACATTTCACCCCATTTTTTTTTTTTTTAAGAGACAATGACGGAGGAAGGAAAAACACAGATAAAACAAAAAGGTCCATGTGCCTAAAGGCATCCTCCATTCATAAAATGTTTGTAACAACTGGATTTAAACATTTGTAGATTGTAAGTTTGTGGAAAGCAATTCGAGGGAAGTGAATTCCAAAGAGTAGTAGCTCTGGGGATAAATGAATTCTGATAAGCAGAAGTTCTGCATTGTGGAGGAGAAAGTGTAAATTCATGGGCGCTCTCAGCTGCCCTAGTTCTACGGGGAAAGATGTGGAGAGGCGACACAATTGAAGCAAGTTCCTCGGAACAATTGCTGTGAAAATATCTGTAGAATAATGCAAGGTATGCAACGTTTCTTCGTATGGATAATGTAGGAAGGTCCTGTGTGATTGCAGGGTTATTGATTAACCCTCCAGCCCCGGCTATGTATTATATATATATTCCTCGAAACCCGGGTGTTTTGGCCGAAAAACGTCTAGGCTAGGCTACCGTATATTCGTTAATCAGACTGCTTCCCGCATTCCCGCGCATCCCCAAGCATAGCTGTGTTATTTACCTGTAGAATGGCATTAAGTAGAGCTCTCTAAGTCAACTGGTTGAGCTGTGATGATGATTTCATTGGAGATAACTTTATGGCCAAAACAGCCACTTTACACCACTTTTCGATACTTAACAACAACATACAGGCACACACGAACAAGCGACGCTCTCCTTCTTGTGGCCGGAGATGCGTGGCGTCGGTCCAGCCGGCTGTTGTTTACATGCGTCGGACCGACGCCTCGCACACGAAGCTCACAGGCTTTCAACCACTGGGCGTTCAAGAGGCCTTCCGTGGTGAGAGGGTTAATCTAATAGCTTTATTTTGAATTTTGTCCAACTGCCTCAATGCAACCACTCCACTTCCACCCCACAGAGGTGAACAGTAATCCATCTGAGAACGCACATGACTTTTATATATCACGGCCAACTGCTCGTCAGTGAAGAATTCTCGAACTCTGTACAGGAGTCCCAGTTTTTTAGAGGCATTCTTAGCAATGCTAACATAATGTGTCAATTTCAAGACATTTTGTGCCAAGGTTCGATTTTATCCTGGCGAGCGATAGCGAGCCTGTAATTTTAATATAATTTAATATATAAATAAAGGGGGTACTGATATAATAAAGGGGGTACTGATATCACATGAGAGCTTTTATCCTCAATTTTAGATGATGAACATGAGCCTCCTTTACTATCCTTTCCTTCCACTTTCCCTTACTCACGGGTTAGCCATCTCTACTAGAATCAAGTCCTGACCACCTCACTGGGAGCGTAAGGTCTGTGTGGTCAGTGTATCTATGTAAATATACAGCTCGGTCCCGCATAGTGCGAGAAATTGGTCGATACAGTGAGTCGCACTATGTGAACAACGTAAAACATTGGTAATTGGCCACTTGCTAATTCCTGTAAACTACAAATAGGTAAATACAAATAGGTAAATACTTGCGAGTTTCGTTCTATAAGGAAGTTGGAGCTGTAGACAACGATATTTAACATAATTATCACCTACATTGCGGTTGCAGTGCTTATATAAATACATAAAACCTAATTCAACATACCCTTTATCCATCAGAAACCTAAATTATTATTGTATTTCTGTTTACTATCGATATCTACAGCTCCAACTTCCTTATAGCCTGAATCTCGCAAGTGGTCAATTGGTCGATCGGTCCTCCATATAGCACACATATCTTTCCTTATATCGTTATTTATACTGACACAAACATACCAAGAACAAATATTAATGATAAATATAGCATATCAATGGTAAATTAGACCTTTTATTACATTAACCCTCCTGGCCCGGTTGTCATTTTAAAATGACACCACGAACTAAGGGCAGGAGCCCGGGTGTCATTTTAAAATCTGTAAGCTTGAAAGCCTATTCAGCTTGGTCTGAACGCCGTGCGTCCGACGCATGTAAACAAAGCCGATCGTTACGTCACCGCACCTCCGAAAACAAGAAGGAGAAGACTCGTTTGTTATTGTACGTCTGTATGTCGTTGTTTCAGTAGTGAAAAGATCGTCATATTGCTAACATCGCCTGCAAGTGCTCTCCACTGAAATCATCATCACAACTGAACCAGTTGACATAGAGAGCTCTACTCAATGCCAGTCTACAGATTGGAAACCGCACTACATTTATAGATGCGTGGGAAATTTCTAGCAGTTAAACTAAACAAAAATACGGTAGCCTAGGCCTAGACGTTTTTCGGCCAGATCGCCCGGGTAGCCCACACTGTCATTTTGAGAGCCTGCCCGGGCCAGGAGGGTTAAACTGCCACATGTGTTTGTTAATTTCATTAATCGAGTTTAGGAGTAGAGTTGGTTAGTGGAGAGAACATAATAATTCTACACTTGATATGATCACAAACCCGAGAATGCGAGATAGCGTCACACAGTACGGGGTAAACAATTTCTGACTGACCAGCCTCCCTCCGTGCCCAAGCTACTCAAACACCAGTGACACGGGAAATTTATCGTTCTGTACAAATTTCGGCCGCACTAATAGAAAACTCCCCGGATTAAACCCATATTGCCACTGTCTCGCAATAACAGATCGTATTCGCATTGATTGATAATTTTGTGTTTAACCCCTTCCCGCCCGGGCAGCATTTTCAAATGACACCGCGGCAGATGGGCCGGAGCCCGGGTGTCTTTTTAAAATCCGTAAGCTAGAAAGCCTATTAAGCGTGGTTTGAAAGCCGGTTGTTGTTGTTGTCTGCTAAGACGGAATTAGTGTCTGTAAATGTCCGATATTGCTCAATCCGCGGCTAAATGCTCTCCATGGAAATCGTCATCACAACTGAACCAGTTGACCTAGAGAGCTCTACTCAACGTCAGTCTACATATACGAAACAAGGCTACGGTTTGAGATGTGTTTGAATTCTCTAGCAGTTAAAATAACACAGATAGGGCTAGGCCTATTACGTTTTTCGGCCAGGTCGCCCAGATCTGAATGCTGTCCTTAGGAAGACGAGCCCGGGCAAGAAGGGTTAATATTTTCATCGAAAATCACACTGTTTGAACTCGCTTTATACAGGACCGAGCTGTAATCCCAGTAACTCATCTGGAAACTGTTGGGTTGGTATGGGAAACTAGAATGACAATAGATTAGCTCAGGTGACAAAATTCATATTCAAGTTTAACTTAAGGGGACCCACCTCGTCTTTTTTTCTCTGTCTTTGGGTTGTATCCACTCGGCCCCATTCGGCCTACTGTTTTAAGATGCTTAACCCCATCCAGGTATCAATTTTTTCCTGGCGAGCGGTAGTGAGCCAGCATATTTGTTTAAATGTTTTTGACAGCAGACTAAATTTGTAAATTTTTCGATAGAAAAACGTCTCCGGCGAAGCCAGATTTGTCCATACAATGCTGGCTCACTATCGCTCGCCAGGAAGAAATCGACACCTGGATGGGGATAAAAATCTTAAAACAGTAGGCTGAATGGGGCCGAATGGATACAAGCCAGAGAGAGAGAGAAAAGGAGAGAAAAAAAGCCTGTGACCCCCCTTAAATGTCTGTGGCGCTGACCTCTTGAGAGCGTGGCAGCCATCCCTTCCTGTGGCCGTATGGAGGTGCTGCACGGGAGGCTGTGACCAGGGCCTGTTGTTGTTGTTGTTGTTGCTGTTGTGCTACATGTCGTCGCCGCCGGTCGTCACTCTCACGGTCCCACACCGCCGCACTCACCGGGGGCAGGATGCTGGACACACACAGAAGAAGGATTAAACATATGAAAATAAATCATAAAACATGCTTTTTCTATTTATGAAAACAAATCATAAAACTAACTTTCTATAATTTCTCTTTTTTTTATCTGATTATATTCCTTGATTTTGGCCCTGTCACTCTTTCAACTCTGGGGGAGGCACTCGTCTTTTGTATCCCTCATTTTGGCCCTGTCACTCTTTCAACTCTGGGGGAGGCACTCGTCTTTTGTATCCCTCATTTTGGCCCTGTCACTCTTTCAACTCTGGGGGAGGCACTCGTCTTTTGTATCCCTCATTTTGGCCCTGTCACTCTTTCAACTCTGGGGGAGGCACTCGTCTTTTGTATCCCTCATTTTGGCCCTGTCACTCTTTCAACTCTGGGGGAGGCACTCGTCTTTTGTATCCCTCATTTTGGCCCTGTCACTCTTTCAACTCTGGGGAGGCACTCGTCTTTTGTATCCCTCATTTTGGCCCTGTCACTCTTTCAACTCTGGGGGAGGCACTCGTCTTTTGTATCCCTCACTCACATGGGGGGAAAATAAAAAAAATAAGAGCAGGGGGTCTGGGGGCAGCAAGCTCCCAGATTAGGTCAGATTGTCAGCAGCCCCCCCAGGTTAAGTCAGGTTGTCAGCTTAGGGTAATGACAATATTGTCGTCAGAGACTTGGCGAGTCACGCGAGTGTTAGTTTACGTCCACGAGTGTCCCCGCTCAGTGGGAAGAGAAGGCTCACTTGGACTTGCAGGGTGTCAACTGCCAAACAAACGAAAAAACTTTCTTTTTAGTTTTAGTAATTGTGGTTTATAGTTTAACCCTTCCTTCCCGGATGCCCTCATGTACGCCCATAAAAAAGCATGTAACAGGTACCCGGAAGGCCTCATATGCATCCACGACGTCACAGCCTGTGAGCTTGCTGTGCGAGGCGTCGGTCCGACGCATGTAAACAACAGCCGGCTGGACCGACGCTCCGCATCTCCGGCCACAAGAAGGAGAGCGTCGCTTGTTCTTGTGTGCCTGTATGTTGTTGTTCAGTATCGAAAAGTGGTGTAAAGTGGCTGGTTTGGCCATAAAGTTATCTCCAATGAAATCATCATCACAGCTCACCCAGTTGACTTAGAGAGCTCTACTTAATGCCATTTTACAGGTAAATAACACAGCTACGCTTGGGGATGTGCGGGAATGCGGGAAGCAGTCTGATTAACGAATATACGGTAGCCTAGCCTAGACGTTTTTCGGCCAAAACACCCGGGTTTCGAGGAATATATATATAATACATAACCGGGGCTGGAGGGTTAAATTATGATTTTGAAAGTGATGAAATGGTCAAATGGCTAAAACATTGCTATCTTCAATTCATTTTTTTGTATATCTTCAAGTCTTCATCCAAAATTGCTCCAGTTTGACACCCAGCGCATAACTCTTACCAAAAATAGATAAGGGTTGTCTTAGCAGGCATACGCGTCGCTTAGCTTACATAAGTCATACCGGTACGCTCGCAGTTACTTTGGCGTCTAATTTGACTGTTTTTCTTTTAAAAAAAAATGATCCCCCAGCCAGCTGTTATTTGCCCCCTACTGGAAATAATTATATATGATGATGACAATCGCTGTCAATAAGTCATGGGGGTGAGGGGGGAAATTTGGGCAAAGCTCTTCTCAACCTATTATTTTATCCCACAGCCAGGTGTTGGGTAAAGTGTTTTTGGTAAGGATGTGGTATTCAGGCGTATCGTCCGCCTTGTTTACACTACTTGCACGCTCGCAATCACGTTCCCTTCTATTATGACTGCCGTGGGATACTATAAGTTGACTCCCATTACTTATTGTCATCATCATATATATTGCTAGCAGGGGGCAAATAACAGAAAAAGAAGCAGTCAAAATAGACGGGAACGTAACCACGAACGCACAACCTATGTAAACATGACGACCATTATACCATACACCTGGATACTACATCCTTCCAGAAATATGTACCGGTAATATTCGGGTGCACGGTCGTCATGTTTACATAGGTCGTGCACTCGCGGTTACGCTTCCGTTAATTTTGATTTTTTTTTTCTTTAATTTGCTCCCTGCTGACAATGTATATGTTGATGTCATAAGTTGTAGATAGTGAGGGGAGGCAAAGCCCCCCTTCAACCTATTACTATATCCCACGGCAGTCAAAATAGACGGAAACGTGATCGCGAGCATGCGAGTAGTGTAAACAAGGCAGGCGATACGCCCGAATACTACATCCTTACCAAAAATGTTAAGGGTTGTGTTAGCGGGTATACCGTCCGCTTTGCTTACATAGTCGCACGCTCGCAGTTACATTCGCGTCTAATTTGATTTTTTTTTATTAGAAACGGTACAAAATTATCCTACGGCTAGGTGTTATTTGCACCCTACTGGTAATATATATGATGATGACAATAAGTCATGGGGGGTGAGGGGGGCAATTTGGGCAAAGGTCCACTCAACCTATTATTGTATCCCACGGCCAGGCCAGGTGTTGGCCCGTTGGGTAAAGTGTTTTGTTACCGTGGGATACAATAATGGGTTGAGGGCAGCCTGGGCAGGGAGTCAAATGAAAGCAGAGTCTATTGTTTTTAGTCTTGATTGTTATAGGCTTATGGGCTTATAGGCTTATGTATGACGTAGGCTATGTGTACAGATTTTTTTTTTGGTTAGGCTAATAGTTCATATTATGTCTGTGGAAGTGACAAAATTGCATAAACAATGCTAGTATAAATCATGTTAATTTTCTTGTATTCCTTTTCATATTAGGCCTAGGCTATTCATTTAGGCTAAGTCTTCAAAAAAATATCCCAGTTTCACACCCTGGTTGAGAGGGCAAAGCCCCTCATTACATATATACCGGTAGCCTATTACCAGCAGGGGCAATTTGAGGGAAATAACAGCTGGCCATGGGATAATTTCATTACTGTACTTTCGTAATAAAAAAGCAGTCAAATTTGACGCGAATGAACTGTGAGCGTGAGACTAGGCCTATGTAAACAAAGCGGATGGCTACGACGGTAGGCTACACTTGGTAACACAACCCTTACCCCAAAAATACTGCAAGAGTGAAAAACACACATGAATAATTTAGCCTAAGCGTATAAAAAATGGGTCAATATACAGGAGGCGCTACAATATTGGTAAAAAATTAAGCTCACTAGCATGTGATTAAGCGATTTTTCTCCAAATTGTTGATGTAGGTGTCATTCCCGGGAAACTAACATAATACATATTATATGGATATTTACGTTTTAAGGGTTTGTTTACACTTCTTCTTTTTCGTCTACATCTGGGAGACTTCTTTTGCGTGACTGTCAGTCAACAACTGAGACATCTGGTGGCGAATGCAATGAACTATACTGGTGGCGTTGTAGCCAAAGTAATCACCCTACCTAATTCATGCCAAGAGTACTCGAGTTCACTGACATGTGATGTCTATCGACCAATCAGGTGATGCCATGATTTGGAAAACAGGTGGCCCAGGATATAAGCTGTCAGTTTGACTCTGGCCAGCTTGTGTAGAGGGTGTGAGCCGATCAAAGCTTTTTCCACCGTCTTTAAAAACACTGAGGCTGCTTAAGACCTTTTCGCCTTCCAATAAGTGTAAACTGTCCAAAGTGCAATAACCAGTGTTCCAAATACAGCTGACGAGGACAGCTGGTTTTGAAATGCACATACACTTGTTTTACATGGAAAAATTCGAAACAAAAATCCACCAGCTGTTGACCAAGATGAGTGGTGATCGAGCCTCCAGCGGCCAGCCAGGCAGCCCAGTACCTCCTCTGTTCATTAAGGTTAGTTGGTTGGTTGGGACAACATAAAGGAGCCGGACCACAGCTATCTCGGGAATCTTAATGGGTCATCGCAAAGTAACATAAAGTAACAGATTTTTTCGCATAGGATTAAACTGGCATGCAAGGGCTAGTTGGTTATACTGATGTTTTGGACCGACAGTTAGCCCATCGATCTTTTTAGGCCTAATAGGTCCGGTAGAGCATAGGCTATACATCATTGCTATATATGTCATTAAGAGCTGAAATGTATTATAAGGGAGAACAAAAATAAAATAAAATGCATAGGCCTACTGTAAAACAATAAGTTTTTCAGCCAGTACCCAACCAGCGGGGGTGTGGGGGCGGCAGCCCCCACCAATAATACTAGGTTAGGTTAGGTAAGGTTGTTAGGTTAGGCTAATGTTAACCCCATGGCTAATGTTAACCCCATTCTTACTAGGTTAGGTTAGGTAAGGTTGTTAGGTTAGGCTAATGTTAACCCCATTCTTACTAGGTTAGGTTAGGTAAGGTTGTTAGGTTAGGCTAATGTTAACCCCATTCTTACTAGGTTAGGTTAGGTAAGGTTGTTAGGTTAGGCTAATGTTAACCCCATTCTTACTAGGTTAGGTAAGGTTGTTAGGTTAGGCTAATGTTAACCCCATTCTTACTAGGTTAGGTTAGGTAAGGTTGTTAGGTTAGGCTAATGTTAACCCCATTCTTACTAGGTTAGGTTAGGTAAGGTTGTTAGGTTAGGCTAATGTTAACCCCATTCTTACTAGGTTAGGTTAGGTAAGGTTGTTAGGTTAGGCTAATGTTAACCCCATTCTTACTAAGTTAGGTTAGGTAAGGTTGTTAGGTTAGGCTAATGTTAACCCCATTTTTACTAGGTTAGGTAAGGTTGTTAGGTTAGGCTAATGTTAACCCCATTCTTACTAGGTTAGGTTAGGTAAGGTTGTTAGGTTAGGCTAATGTTAACCCCATTCTTACTAGGTTAGGTAAGGTTGTTAGGTTAGGCTAATGTTAACCCCATTCTTACTAGGTTAGGTTAGGTAAGGTTGTTAGGTTAGGCTAATGTTAACCCCATTCTTACTAGGTTAGGTTAGGTAAGGTTGTTAGGTTAGGCTAATGTTAACCCCATTCTTACTAGGTTAGGTTAGGTAAGGTTGTTAGGTTAGGCTAATGTTAACCCCATTCTTACTAGGTTAGGTTAGGTAAGGTTGTTAGGTTAGGCTAATGTTAACCCCATTCTTACTAGGTTAGGTTAGGTAAGGTTGTTAGGTTAGGCTAATGTTAACCCCATTCTTACTAGGTTAGGTTAGGTAAGGTTGTTAGGTTAGGCTAATGTTAACCCCATTCTTACTAGGTTAGGTTAGGTAAGGTTAGGCTAATATTAACCCCATTCTTACTAGGTTAGGTTAGGTAAGGTTGTTAGGTTAGGCTAATGTTAACCCCATTCTTACTTCGTTAGGTTAGGCTAATGTTAACCTTATGAAAACCCAAACAAAGATTTTATTAGGGTTACTGTGTAATTTTAACATTAACATTAGTAAAATCCGAGCCAAGTTTCGTCAAAACTTGGCTCGTGTTTTCTAAATGTCGGGTTATATGGGTATGGAAATTTACAAAACCCGAGCCAAGTTGCCAACATGTTAATAAGGTTACTGTGTTATTTTAATTTTTAAATTAGTTAAATCCGAGCCAAGTTTCGTCAAAACTTGGCTCGGGTTTTCAAAAAGTCAGGTTTTATGGGTCTGGAAATTGACAAAACCCGAGCCAATATTTTACCAAGGTTACTGTGTTTTTTTTCATTTTTACATTTGTTAAATCCGAGCCAAGTTTCGTCAAAACTTGGCTCGGGTTTTCAAAAAATCGGGTTTTATGGGTCTGGAAATTGAACAAACCCGAGCCAAATTTGGGTTACAAATGTGTATTATCGTGTTCTATAGTGTTTTATACGCTTTTTACCCCTCAATTTCCCTGATCTTCATAGCCCTCCCCACTATCGGGGGGCGTGTCTTTAGATTGATGGATAATGGGTAAATGCTTAATTCCCATTCAATTTCATCACTAGATACGACTAAAACACCAAAAACAAAATCAAAATACCAACAAAAATACCTGAAAAACACATTGTTGCGTCTCCTGTATGTTAACCAAAAAATGAGTCAACTAGGCCTAAAAAAGGGGGCAATGCAAGGGTAAACTCATCTGCAAAAATGTTAATGCACATCTTAAAATAATACTTAATAATTGGCCTAAACATGTTAAATAGGCATTATAGGCTAGGCCTACCCACTTCACAGACAAATAGCCTACACCAAAAATCTAAGTCAAAGCGGGGGTGTGGGGAGGCAGCCCCCACCTATAATACTAGGATAGGTTAGGTAAGGTTGTTAGCCTAGGTTAGGCTAATGTCCTTTCAAAGGGGTATAGGCCTATGCTAGTAAACACTAGGATAGCCTATACCCGGTCAGAGGTAAGAAGAAGTCCTGCAGTAGTCTCCTTGAATGCTACCCATATTTTCCCCTCCCTATAACAACGTGTTAACATGTAGTAGTAGCACACATCTGTTACTCTGTACCGCCCCTGTCTAGTACATCGGACCATCACTCGCAATTTTGGAACAGGTTTGTATTCCAATTATCGGACCAACACCTTGCAATACAACTATACTATCATAGCAATTCATACCTGGGTGTAATGCCCTATTATACCGTGACTTCAAAGGGATATACTTGACACAATAATTGCCTGAAAACCAGAAATATAAGCCAATAATAAAACTTACTCCGCAAGAGACACCATCTTTGTTGATACTTGCAGTGTCTGAAGTCGATGATTTGGTCCAGATTTTATTATGTAAGATAAAATCAGCTATTCATTGCTTTAATTAACGTATAACGCAAAGTTATCTCAAATTAATTAAGATTTAAAAAAATACAAAGTTAGGAAATACAATTATTAAAGTTTTAAATATAATCTTTAAATAAGCGTCTTCGTACAAGCTTTGCTGATGGAGGTCTGATGGTTCCTTTTCTATTATAGTGCTAAATTATTATGAAAGTAAAACTTCTCTTAACAATTAATGTATAGTTTTATATGTAATATTATAATAGAACTGATTTCCACAATACCAACTGAAATATGAGGGTATTTTTCAGGCCATGTACGGAGCGGGAAGAAATTCCCGCCCTTAGACCTTTCCGATAAGATGGTCCCGCCCGCTCAGCTAGGACGTTTCCGTCGGATATTTTCGGGCGGGAAGAGCCAAACAATTAATCCATCCTTGGATGATTCCGCTCTCTTAGATTAGACAGTCCCGCCCATTTGTAAGGTTCACACAACCTCAGCTGATCTTGCCTAAATGCAATGAAATCAATACCTTGTTTGTATGAATGACGATTAAGATGAAAACACGTCATAAAATTACATATATATTTATTGTTTAGCTATACCAGGAATTTTTACTGGATTTAACCCGGGAAAGGTGAAGCCTATGTTTTATTAAGCCGGCAAAGGCTAGACTATGGTATTTGAAACATCCCGCCATGCGGAGGTATTTTGGTTCATTCCCGACGAAAACTGTCATTTTACCATAAATATTGTTATAACATATTCATATGCGCCTATTCTACGTTTAATATGAATATATTAACATTTAAGAGCAATAAAACAAGTGGGAATAGTATTTGGGGGGTGAAAAAGACGTATTATTGCCGACCGGTCCATTAACCTAACAAGTGCGCATGGGGGTAATTGAAAACGTCCCCCTGTGCTGACGTATTTGAGGTGTTTCCGTCACTAAAATATTCATTGTACCATTAACCCGTGGAGCCCCGGCTAGTTTTGTAATGTTTGCGCACCAGAACCCGGCCGGTTTTCAAAAAATGGTTTTATTCCAGAAACAATAGCGAATGGGTTAGGAATGAAGGAAAAACCACGAAAAACCGCTCAAAAAGCTTAAAAAATGGTCCTACAGAGCCCCCGAAAACGGATTTTATAAGAGTAAAAAATTGAAGGCAATTATCCCAAAAAACCAGGTTATTGCGCGCTCGCGCGCACGCACGTGGACTTTGAGAGTTTTCAACCATCGGCACGGTTGCGTGGGATACGTATACAGTTCCCATACAAATCTGAGCCCTCTTGAGTGGCTACACCTGAGGTTACGGTCGGCGCAATTAGGGCGACGCGTCAGGCGCGTCTCTGGGGCTGTGCGTTACATACATCGCCGACGCGTCAGACGCGTCGCTGGGGCTGGACGGGTTAATAGCATTAATAATTATCCATATGCGCCTATTATGGGTTGATTATAAAGGTATTAACCTGAAACAACAATAAAACGAGTGAAAACAGCGTTTGGATGGTCAAAATCGGAGATATAGCCCGCGAGTTGTATAATGTATGGGTGAGGCAAACTCCTTTCCCGCCAATTTCCCCCAAGGCCACTGAGACACAGTCGATCGATACTCTCTCTCTCTCTCTTGCACTCGCTTGCCATCAGTGATGACAACACCCTGCTTGCAACTCGCTAATGTTAGCACGAAAATATACCTCAGAATAAGGGAATACAGTAATAGGGAAAATAGGTGATAACTGAAGGAGAGGAGGAAAGTGGGGAAGGAGGGGAGGTAGAGGACTGAGATTTTGCATGGCCCAGGGGCCAAAAAAAAATAAAAAAATAAAAAAATAAAAATAAAAAAAATATGTTTTTTTCGATGTCAAAAGTTGATTTTTTATTTTACTTACTCTCAAGAGTCTTCCCGCAGTCCGCCGGGGGAACTCTTAAGAGTCTCCCCGTAGCTCCCGGGTTAATTCACGAGGGGAGAGGCGCGGCAGCATATATATCCTCTCCTCCCGAGTTCTCAAGCGACACTGACGGCTCTAAGTAGAAGTCTCTCTGTTGCAAGGATCTCTAGATGCCTCGCCCATGCTATAGAGACCGTGGGAAGGAAATTTGGGCCGAAAAATTACCCGATAAAAGGAGGAATAAGAGGAAAACTAGGTGATAATTGAGGATAGGGGGGAGGGGGTTGGGACACATATGTAGGAATGGTAGCAAGTAATGGAGAGGAACTATCTCACCTAATCACATATTGCTTTGTTTTGAGTGCCACTGGGGTGTTTTAAAAGGCTTTTTTTAAGCCTTGGATCTTATGAGGACCTTCATTTTTGCCCATCAAACCTCTAATGAGGATTTTCACCTTTCTCGGATTAAGTGCCCGCCATGCGAAGGTATTTGGTTCAATTATGACGAAAATTGTTATATATTTTTTTTTTTTTTTTTTTTTTTTTTTGAGACAATGAACGGAGGAAGGAAAAACACAGATAAAACAAAAAGGTCCATGTGCCTAAAGGCATCCTCCATTCATAAAATGTTTGTAACAACTGGATTTAAACATTTGTAGATTGTAAGTTTGTGGAAAGCAATTCGAGGGAAGTGAATTCCAAAGAGTAGTAGCTCTGGGGATAAATGAATTCTGATAAGCAGAAGTTCTGCATTGTGGAGGAGAAAGTGTAAATTCATGGGCGCTCTCAGCTGCCCTAGTTCTACGGGGAAAGATGTGGAGAGGCGGCACAATTGAAGCAAGTTCCTCGGAACAATTGCTGTGAAAATATCTGTAGAATAATGCAAGGGATGCAACGTTTCTTCGTATGGATAATGTAGGAAGGTCCTGTGTGATTGCAGGGTTATTGATTAATCTAATAGCTTTATTTTGAATTTTGTCCAACTGCCTCAATGCAACCACTCCACTTCCACCCCACAGAGGTGAACAGTAATCCATCTGAGAACGCACATGACTTTTATATATCACGGCCAACTGCTCGTCAGTGAAGAATTCTCGAACTCTGTACAGGAGTCCCAGTTTTTTAGAGGCATTCTTAGCAATGCTTCTAACATAATGTGTCCAGCTCAAGTTAGTAGTTAATGTTACACCGAGAATGTCAATACTAGGGGAAGTGGGAATATTTACATCATTAAAAAATATATGGGAGTCAGTGAGATTCTGTCGGTTAGAAAATTGAATGTATTTGGTTTTCTGTGCATTAAAGGAAACTAGATTCTTTTGTCCCCATCCATTAATTCTAGAAAGGTCCTGGTTCAGACAAATTGCAGTGTTTATTTTTGAATTTATAAGATCAGGTTGGGTGAAAGAATTGGTAAATGTGAAGGAACTGTGGAGTGTTGAGTCATCTGCGTAGGAATGTATTGGATTATGAGTGGTAGATATGAGATCATTGATATGAATGAGGAACAGCATTGGGGCCAAAACTGATCCCTGGGGAACACCAGCATTTATTGAGTGAAATTGAGAATAAAGGCCATCTACCATTACACGTATTTTTCTGTTATGAAGATAAGAAGAAATTAGTGGAACTAATGATGCAAGGCCGTAGTGTGACATCTTCGACAATAAGGATTGATGCCAGACTCTATCAAATGCCTTTGATATATCCAGTGCTATTGTATGTGTTTCACCATGTTGGTCTGTAGCTTGGTTGATTTGATGCGTAAGAAGGCAAAGCATGTCTGCAGTTGATCGACATCGTCTAAAACCATATTGCCTATCACTGATTAATTTATTATTCTCAAGATGCTTAATTATGTGATTATTTAATATAATTTCAAAGACTTTACCAAGAGTGGAAGTTATAGCTATTGGTCTGTAGTTTGATGGATCTGAAGAGGCACCTTTTTAGGAACTGGATGGATGTTTGCTTCTTTCCAGGGTACTGGGAAGCATGAGGTATGAGTACACAGACGGACAAATTTTGCCAATACAGGAGCGAGCACCAAGGAGCAATTCTTAAGTACTATTGGAGGAATTTCATCTGGACCAGGAGCCTTATCTACTGAGAGATTCTGCAAAATAGTTTTGACATGTCTGGTGTGGATCTTAAGTGAGGGAATTTCAGGCGAATTAAAATTAAGTACAGGGACATCTTGATTTATTGCATCTAAGGTTGAGTTGGTGGAGAAAATATCCGCAAGAAGGTTAGCTTTACCGCGTGGGTCACTTACAAGATTGCCAGTCGGAGCTTTTAATGGTGGAATGGATGAAGCAGTAGTGAAGTTGGATTTAAATGAGTTAAGAGTAGACCAAAATATTTTGTTATCATTTGGATTATTTAGAAGTTTATTTGCCTGCTTGTGGAGAAAGTTTGATTTAGTTATGTTTAATACAGTTTTGGCATGATTTCTGATGTTTCTAAAGTAATTAAAGGCTTCATGAGTTTTTGATCTTGTGTATGCATTGTAGGCTATTGCTTTTTGTTCAGTTACTCTAGCACAATTATGGTCAAACCATTTAGGTGAATTAGATCTTTTACTGTACTTTTGATGAGGAATAAAAGTTTCCATTCCAATTTTTACAAAATCTTGTATGTGGCTCAAGGTGGAGTGTGCATCATTAGAAAAGAAAGGAGGTCCAGGGAATATCAATAAAGAAACCTTGAAGACCCTCCCAGTCTGCCCTATCGTAATGCCATTTAGTCACCAAAACAGGTTCAGAGTGGGAAGGTGTGGTAGGTGATAGACAGGTGGCCTGTATCAGACAGTGATCAGAAGATCCAAGCGGGGACCTCACTGTAACATCATAATTTTCTGAATTGGTTGTTAAAAATAAGTCCAGTAGGTGGGAATTATGATTAGGATTATCTGGTACACGGGTGGGTTGGTTGACTAGTTGAGTGAGATTAAATGAGTCTGCAAATAGCTCACATTCAAGACCAGCATCATCAGTCCTGGCTGAATGAGTGAGCCATTCAACATTATGGACATTAAAATCACCCAACACAGTGATTTCAGAAGAAGCATTTAAGTTGAGGACACTGAGTTGTGAGGACAGAGAATCAAAAAGACTTTGCTCTGGAGGAGTATTTGGGGAACGGTAGATGCAACATATGTATTTAAATTTACCAGCAGAAATTAATTTGTATATAGAATAATCAAAATAGGGACAATTGAAACTAGTAACCTCCTCCAGGGCAATTTCAGATTTTGCGAAGCAACATACACCTCCTTTAGGTCTGAAATTTTGGAGCAGTTGATAACCTGGAAAATTAAATCTAGACGTGTCAGATGTGGATGTTACTTGAGTCTCTGTCAAAAAAAGGAGAGTAGGGGATTCTGCTTGAAGAAATTGGTGTACAGAATTGATGTTAGAGTGAAGTCCCCTTATATTGCTAAAGAAAAAGCTGCACCGACGAGCAGCTTTGGGACGTTGCAATGCTCTTGGCACAGTCGCATGATGACGACCGGGAGGGCCCTGTGTCAATGACCCAACCCTGCCGGGGGTGGATATCCGAGGGACCACCAGGTTTGCTCTTAACAATAATATTGTACTGCCATATTTATTGGGTAAGGTGTATGATGTTACATGTATAATATGTAGTGGGAAGAGTAGTGTTTTATGGATAGAGGATAGCAATGTAGGGCAATGTCGTGAAGTTGGATGTGTATGTTATATAAAGAGGGTTTTCCTGATACCCCTGATGTGTGAGGCAGAAAGATATGTATCCAGCTACCAAGGCCTGGGAGAGAAAATGGAATTCAGGCTATTCCCTGAGTCTCCCGAAACTTTGGCGGTAGTACTTCCCTGGGTGGGGCTGCCTACCCCTACTACCTACATATATACCGTATATATCATAATTAGGCCTACTTATCCATATGTGCCTATTTTACTTTTAATATGAACATAATTATGAACATTTAAAAGCAATAAAAGAAGTGGGAATAGCGTTTGGGGGGTGAAAAAGACGTATTATTGCTGCCCGGTCGTATCATGAGGCCAGAGCCCAGGCAGCGAATAACCTCACTCTCCGAGCTCCAGAGCAACACTGAGGCCTTGTAATAGAATTATCTCTGTGTTGCAAGGAGCTCTAGCTGCCTCGCCCGTGCTAAAGAGACCGTGTGAGGGAAATTACCCGATAAAAGAGGGAATAAGAGTAAAAATAGCTGATAATTGAGGAGGATGGAAAAGGAGGGGAAGTGGAGGGGGGGACTCATATGGAGGAGTGGTAGCAAGTAATGGAGGGGAATTATATCACCTAATTACATATTGCTTTGTTTTGAGCACCAGTGGGGTGTTTTGAAAGGTACGTTTTGTATGCATTAAAATTTGCTCTTAAGAGGACCCTCGCTTTTGCCCACCAAACCTCATTAGGACGCTCGCCTTTCCCAGGCTAATAGAGGATAATATAACATAGTGTTCTTATTTTACAGTAACATATGGTTAAAGGTACAATACAATGTTACATCAGACATGGATAGGTAATTATGTAACATGTAACAGCACGATCGAGGATCCACTAGGTGCCTCAAGGGGGAGATGTTGGGCAGGTTCCGACGGTCTTTGAAGATGTGGCTGCGTTGTATTCCCGATGACGTCCTGGTTCGTGGTGGTGATCCTGCCGTATGTTACGTATTTTGAACAAACCGCGCTTGGCGCCACCCATCTTGTTACCCACAATGCAAGGGGGTCTGCCCGCACTGCAACGGCTAGATAATAAACACAGTTGTCTCACTCCACCAGATTCTTCTTTATTACCTGCATTGACCTCTATACCTGAACTCACCATGACCATCACTACTACAACTAAGAACACAAAACACGGTTGCAGAGTTGCAGATTTAGTGAAGACTTCCTTGAGGATCTTCTGAAGAACTTCGAGATTGAGATCTTATACGACGACGAGCCGTTTCACCAGTGTCTTACCGTACGCTCTCATATCGTAGGACTTAAGTAGGGAGTCGTTTCACCAGTGTCCTACGCCCTCCACTACGAGTCCTTGACCTAGACTTCCTACAGGAGTCTCTGGAAGATCTTTGATGTTGGATCTTGGGTTTATACGAGTATAAGCCGTTTCACCAGTGTTTTACACTCTCGTATCGCAGGACTTAACCTAACAAGTGCGCACAGGGGTAATTGAAAACGTCCCCCTGTGCTGACGTATTTGAGGTGTTTCCGTCACTAAAATATTCATTGTACCATTAATAGCATTAATAATTATCCATATGCGCCTATTATGGGTTGATTATAAAGGTATTAACCTGAAACAACAATAAAACGAGTGAAAACAGCGTTTGGATGGTCAAAATCGGAGATATAGCCCGCGAGTTGTATAATGTATGGGTGAGGCAAGCTACCTTCCCGCCAATTTTCCCCAAGGCCACTGCGACACAGTCGATCGATACTCTCTCTCTCTCTCTCTTGCACTCGATGGCCATCAGTGATGACAACACCCTGCTTGCAACTCGCTAATGTTAGCACGAAAATATACCTCAGAATAAGGGAATAATAGGGAAAATAGGTGATAACTGAGGGATAGGAGGAAAGTGGGGAAGGAGGGGAGGTAGAGGGCTGAGATTTTGCATAGGGGCCAAAAAAAAAAAAAAAAAAAAAAAAAAAAAAAAAAAAAAAAAAAAATTTGATGTCAAAAGTTGATTTTTAATTTTACTTACTCAGGAGAGTCTTCCCGCAGTCCGCCGGGGGAACTCTTAAGAGTCTTCCGGCAGCTCCCGGGTTAAGTAGGGAGTTGTTTCACCAGTGTCTTACACCCTCCACTACAAGCTAGTCCTTGACCCAAAGTTCCTACAGGAGTCTCTGAATGAACTTTGATGTTGGATCTTGGGTTTGTACGAGTACGAGCTGTTTCACCAGTGTTTCACGCTCTCGTATCGTAGGACTTAAGTAGGGAGTTAATTGTTTCACCAGTGTCTTACACCCTCCACTACGAGTCCTGACTTAGAAGGAAGCCGTTTCACCAGTGTCTTACGCTCTTCCAACCAGTCTTACTATTTTTGTAGGTTTACTAAAACTAGAACGCTTGTCAGTACTGCATACTCGAGCTATATTAAATCCTGTATCAAGGCAATGTAAAGATGTTGGGTGGTCACCAGTGTGGTCCAACAAGGATACAAGAAAATTCAAGAAACCTTTGAGAAATACGTCGAGTAGTTACACCAGTGTCTTACCACTTCCGTCGTTCTCCTCGGTGGGGCATTTCACGGCCAGAGGGGCGGCTGTGCTTGGAGGAGGGTCTAGGTCGGCTGCGGTAGCCCTTCTGGGAATCCACGCCACGGTGGTGGCGCATCTCAGGGCAATTAAGAAGGGCGCGTGGTGTGTTGGTATGTATGCACAGTTTGTTCCCCACAATGTCTTGAGTGGTTATCTCTACTTTGTGCATAGTTGTCTGGTGCCGTTCTCACAGGTATATGTTCTTTCCTGGGGTCGGGGGAAGTGCCTGGGTGATGCAGGCGACCCGAACGAAGCGTGGTGAGGAGTTGCTTGTGCTCTCTTGTCTTGGTGGCATGGTGGCAGTGATTGCTGGTGTATGCGGGGCCTCATATCCCTGGTTCTCCTCATTGCTGTTTTTCTTCCCTATCTCAGAGGCATTGGCATGGACAGCCAGAAATGCAGAGATAATTAATAGGAATTCAGGAAAATGCAATTGCGAAAAATAATCATCGATCATAGGTGCCAACAACAGTACACAAAGAAAGAAAACAAGAAAAGGAAGCATATATATAATATATTGCCAATTGAAATAAGAGATATCCAGGAGGACAGAGTGAAGGACACAAGGAGAAACAAGAAAGAAGGAGAGAAGAAAGAAAGAAAGAAAACCAGGAAGCCCGCATGAACGGGAAGACGACATAAAAAAAGAAAGGAGAGAAGAGCAGCAAACGGGAAACCCATGGGAACGGAAAGAAACCACTAAAGATAGCATCACCACCCGAAGAGAGACAGAAACAGCAACCCAAAACCAAGACGCACTACCAGAGGAAGAAGACACGCCGCAGCTCTGAGGAACAAAGAAGTGAGCCGCACCTGACTCCAGCCCGGGTGACCGCCAAATTTAAAAGTGAGCGCACAGATCCTTCTTGCTCGCAGTGCGACCACCCAGGCTGTGCCCGTGCTGCAGGCCTCGACCTCAAGACATTTAAATAGACACCTTAACCCCCATGCATGCCGCCAGATACCTCGCGCCTGACTATGTTGCTGAACGTGTTGTAAAGTCAGTGAAAATAGGCCAGCCTAAACAGACCTCGGATGCGGAAATACCCTGAGCCGAACAGGCCAAGTGGGATATCTCTATTGGTCTAACTGGTAAGGTGTCTGCCTCACACCCAAGGGTCGAGAGTTCGTGCCCCCACCAGGGCATGATATTTTCGTAAGGCTATTCCCGCATTTAACGAAGTTTAGGTGTGTTGGTAAAATTGTTCAGATGGTTGAGAGTAAGATCGGAGCTCCATTAATCCTCTTTCGGGTATGGTGTAAAAACCGATCCCCACAGGGCAAGGAAGGGGAGAGGAGAGACCAGGGAGTGTATGTGAGACGCGCTTGGGTTGGGTTGTGGAAGTTGCCAGCCGCCCAAGCGAGTTGCCAACTGGGCAGTTTGTAGTGCGTGTATGCACCGCTCAGTGAAGTTGACTCACCATTCCCGTTCATCTCTCTGACGGACTCTCGGTCGATTCGGCTCAAGCTTGTTCCTCTCTGTTCGGAGCTTTCGCTTCCCGGAAGGTGAAGTAGTGTAAAGTCAGTGAAAATAGGCCATCCTAAACAGACCTCGGATGCGGAAATACCCTGAGCCGAACAGGCCAAGTGGGATATCTTTATTGGTCTAACTGGTAAGGTGTCTGCCTCACACCCAAGGGTCGAGAGTTCGTGCCCCCACCAGGGCATGATATTTTCGTAAGGCTATTTCCGCATTTAACGAAGTTTAGGTGTGTTGGTAAAATTGTTCAGATGGTTGAGAGTAAGATCGGAGCTCCATTAACCCGTACAGCCCCAGCGACGCGTCTGACGCGTCGGCGATGTATGTAACGCACAGCCCCAGCGACGCGCCTGACGCGTCACCCTAATTGCGCCGACCGTAACCTCAGGTGTAGCCACTCAAGAGGGCTCAGATTTGTATGGAAACTGTACGTATCCCACGCAACCGTGCCGATGGTTGAAAACTCTCAAAGTCCACGTGCGTGCGCGTGAGCGCGCAGTAACCTGGTTTTTTGGGGTAATTGCCTTCAATTTTTTACTCTTGTAAAATACGTTTTCGGGGCTCTGTAGGACCATTTTTTAAGCTTTTTGAGCGTTTTTTTTTTTTTGGTTTTTCCTTCATTCCTAACCCATTCGCTATTGTTTCTGGAATAAAACAATTTTTTGAAAACCGGCCGGGTTCTGGTGAACAAACATTACAAAACTAGCCGGGGCTCCACGGGTTAATCCTCTTTCGGGTATGGTGTAAAAACCAATCCCCACAGTGTGCTGACTAGGTGAGCGAAACCAGAAGATGGCAGACAGGGTGGGATTGGAGTAGCTGCCAATCTCTAGGTACAACGTGATTTGCCAGTACAGTACACTGGTCACAGTGGTCAGAGCCATCCAACATCATCTGGTCTATATCCATCTGCGAGTAGGCTACATTGGTCAGTGCGGAGAGATAAAAGTTTAGGTATGTTGGCAAAATTGTTAAGATGGTAGAAAGTAATAGATTGGAGCTCCATAACTCCTCTTTCGAGTATGGTGTAAAAACCTATTTCTACACAGGAACAAGAACAACAACCCTAACACGTACCTTTCTGCCTGTAACACAAACACACATAACCTTGTCCCTCAAAACTCTTCCACTCGCTTTTGCTCATTTCACTCTGATCTCTAAGTGAAATGCGAGAAATAAAGAAACACAAGATGAAGACAAGAGAGCAGAAGGTGTGCGTGACCTCCATTCGAGAAGACCTTAAATGCACCTCTACCCCTATATGGCTGCTAACTAACATGAAATGACATGGTTTTGCACATTTAATCGCTTCCAAAAACATAATTTCCACTATAAACTTTATACTGTCTTTTATAAATTTAAATTCTACAGCAAGCAAGAATAAATCTGTAATAAAAGGTCTAGTATTTCCGCCCATTGGAATACCTAATATTTGCTTGAAAATGTAGGACCCGAATCTAACATAAGTATTGAAAAGGAGGAATTTAACCCAGCAAGCATGCCAATGGCCTGTGATGAACGTAGTTGTATGCATTTTTTTTTTCTATGTGATATAAGTGAGACAAAAGACAGAACTGCCTGTATCAAGTGCCTCCCCCAGAGTTGAAAGAGTGACAGGGCCAAAATCAAGGGATGTTTGAGCCAAAATGCCTGGACACAGAGTTTGAAGCAATTTAAGTTATAGGAAAAAGGAAAGACTGATTCTTGTTGAGAGTTGAGAGCTCAGCTGTTGAATAGAAGAAAGACTGAGAATAACATTTCACTCTTGGGTTGGAGAGTTGCACAGAGTAGGGGTGGGATTGTGTTGTAAGACGGATGCTATACAGTATGTTCTCTACGAAGAGGGGGTGGTATACACTGAAAGCGCTCTGAGGAACACTGATTATTGTAGTAGCGATAGAATAGTGAGAGAGATGCAACATTGCGGCGAAGAGAGAGAGATTGCAGAGAGTTGGTGAGTGGACAGGAGTTAATGATACGAAAGGCTTTCCTTTCTACTTTGTCTAGGAGTGTGATGTGAGAGGATCCTCCCTACACATGTGAACAATACTCAATACAAGGACGCACTGTGCCCCTGTACAAAGCAAGAAGCTGGGCAGGGGTAAAGAACCCCTTGAGGCGGTTGAGCACACCCAGCTTCTGGGAGGTTGCCTTAGCAAGACTGGTAATATGGGTCCTTCCAAGAGAGCAGAAGAAAAAAGAGACACAGAGAACATTGCGAGAAGATGAAGGGTTGATTTTTGTATTGTTGAAGAATAAGGGATAGTCCTCTGGAGGTTCCTGACTGGTAGTAAGATGGATAAATTGAGTCTTGGAAGCATTAAATGCAACAAGATTTTCTCTACCCCAATTGGAAATAGTAGCTAGATCAGAAGATAAGTGTTGTATGGCTTCATTACGTTTGCTTTTGAAGGACTGCTGGCTGGGGCGTTCCGGAAAACCCTTCCTAATCTAAATATTATCGTCTAATGATAGCCAGAATAAACTGCCAAACGCGTCATAATCCTCAAAGGGTTAATCAACGCCTTCAAAATAATACCACACGTTTATTTATTATATACTGACTTGTATTGGACTATTTTAGGAAGCATCTCTAGGAATCAAAGGGGTAAACATGATCTTAATTAACCTTTTGACTTCCCAAATACCTTCTTATGCAGAATTAAGTCGTCTAGTGATAGTCAGCATAAAGTGAAAACACGTCCTCTCATACTATAAAGGTTGATTAAAGAAGAAAAACATTCCTTCTTTCACCCTCACCCACCTTTTCTATATTCATTTGAATTGAATTGAAAACATTTATGATAACCGCCCATCTTCAATCATACTGAGGGAGTGGAACTCTGCAACTAAACGATAGGAAAAGACACAAATGGAGAAGTAGAATGCACTCTATGTGGCCATGATTATGAAGATCTGAAACATGTGCCCATCAATAAATAATGAAATAATGAAAGCTAAAGAACTAGGCTACAACAGCCATACCAAGAAGATGAACTGGGAATAATAGGATATTATTTATTCAGAGAAGAAAATCTAGAAGAGAAAAAGGAGATTTTATATAAGATGTGGAAGAAGAGAGAAATAATAATTAAAAGTTTTACATCTAATTAAAAAAAGATAAAAACCATTGAATGTAAACTAGGAAATATCAAGTAAACTTGATATCATAGGATATAATTGGCGTGCTTCCTTTCAATCAGTTAGATCTTTTAGTTGTACCGGTGCCCAATGCCGAGGATTTATACATTTAATCACTTAGCTTTAGGAGAAGCAGGCCAATTGCCCATCAGAAAGGTTGACTATGATATGTGATGTTTTTTTTTGTTTCTGTTTTTTACATATCCCATCAGAAAGGTTGACTATGATAAGTGAATTGTTATGCATCCAGCCAATTATACATTAATAACAACAGCAATAATCTAGATATGTGCCAGGAGAGATTTCCCGGGGTTTCTGAAACAAGGGAGACATGGTAGAGATGGAAGCACCACGGGAAGATCAAGAGGACGGCTTGGTAGAGGCAGAGGAACGGATAATCTTGGAAGACTATGGCCCAGCAGATACTAAGTGTCTTAAGTGCGGAACAACCAATGCAAGAAAGAATTCGCGAAAATGTTCCGGCTGTCTTAGATCTATTCATTTATCTTGTGCTAAGCTGACAAAGAAAACATCAGGAGAACAACCAAACTGGAAATGTCTCGCATGTCCAGGGCCCACTGCAGAGCCAACCGGGGCAACACCGGCAACACCGGTCGCCGACTTGACCCAACTGGTGACCAAATGGAAAGCGCGGATCCAGGTCCTTGCCCGGGTACCTAAAGGAGCCAGAATCCAAGTGGCGGAGGCCCTTACAACCATCATAAAGCAGGCCCTACAGCTCAAGACACCCCTCGCATGGGCACGGCTCCTGGGTTTCTCCTATGGGGCCCTCCGAAAACCACCCAGAACCAACATACAAGACCATCTTCAGGTTTCACTAGCCACCAGAGTGAAACGTCAAGTAGCACAGTATATGGATGGAAACAAACTGGTGGAACCCCCCGAACAGCAACCAAACAGGGCCCAGAAGCACCAGGACAAGGAAGAGGAAGAGGCTGAACAGCTACGTAAGAGGGTCGCGGCGAAGCTGGCGGATAGTGACATCAAAGGGGCCGTCAGACTGTTGTCCTCTTCAGAAGGTTTTGCTGGTCAAGGCACCGAAGTTGTTGAAGCCCTACAAGAAAAGCACCCACCTCCACCCAGGGACCTAAACCTCCCCCCTGCCCCAAATGACCAGATGCGCCAACCTTTAGTTGTCACGAAGGAGCAGGTGGTCGCCGCAGTGACTTCATTCCCAGCAGGCTCAGCCGCGGGCCCAGATGGTATCCGACCCGCCCACCTCAAAGGCCTCTTGGGTAAGGGATCAGGAGCTGCTGGGGAGGCACTCTTGGAAACCCTCACCAAATTCATCAACATGGTTTTAAGAGGGGAAGTACCCGACTGTGCCACACCCCTATTTTTTGGGGCATCACTCTGTGCACTGGCAAAGAAAGATGGCGGTGTGCGCCCAATAGCAGTAGGGAACACCTTCCGCCGCCTTGCCACAAAGGTGGGTTTGAAACCACTCTCGAATGGCCTAGGTCAACACTTAAGACCAGTTCAACTAGGTTTCGGAACTCCAGGGGGGTGTGAAGCTGCTGTACACGCAACCCGCACCTACCTCAGCCAAGCCCAAGAAAAACGAGTGCTTCTAAAGATTGACATGCGGAACGCATTCAACAGCATTCGCAGGGATGTCTTCCTCCGTGCAGCTCAAGAACACATCCCCACTCTGTACCCCCTACTTTGGCAGGCTTATTCCAAACCTTCAATCCTGATTTTTGGCGAGACGGTAATCCCATCAGAGACCGGGTTACAGCAGGGAGATCCAGGTGGTCCTGCTCTTTTCTCAATAGGGGTGGATGCAGCAGCTAACAAAGTAAGGTCAGAGCTGAATGTATGGTACCTGGACGATGCAACCTTGGGTGGGTCAGTAGAGAACGTTCTAACTGACCTAAATAACATCATAACTGACCTCGGCCAGGCCGGGCTAGTGATAAATGACACCAAATGTGAACTTGTTCTCCTCAACCACACACGTGAACAAGAAGAAGAGACTCAGGCCCTGTTCCGAAACATATTGCCAGATGTAAAGATCCTTCAGGAGCACCAGCAAACCCTATTAGGTTCCCCACTAACTCTGGCAGCAATCCCACCAGCACTTCAAGTTAAAAAGGAGGAGCTTCAACGTCTCGTGAGTCGCCTGATACACATCGATGCCCACTCAGCTCTGGCCCTGCTCAAGAACTGTTTCTCCATCCCAAAACTCCAATACCTCCTGCGCACATCGATGACTTACACGAACAACGGCGGCCTCCAAGAATTAGACAGCATAATCCGAGATGCAGTGACCAGCATCACCAACGTGGAATTTAAAGAACAGGCCTGGACACAAGCCACCCTTCCTGTCCGCCTCGGGGGCTTGGGCATACGGAGAGCCTCGGATATTGCCTCCCCAGCCTTTATCTCTTCCCTCATCGCGACCAACGACCTCGTATTGTCCATCCTTTATTCTAAACCCGGAATGACACTTAACGGGGACGTAACAGCAGCGATTAACACCTGGAAGGGAAGTACAGGAGTAGAGGAGGAGCCTCAGGGTACCTCCAGGAGCAAGCAGAAAGCGTGGGATACCATCTCGGCGAAGAAAACACAAGAAAATCTCCTAACCAATGCAGACCAGGTTGCAAAAGCACGCCTCCAGGCAGCCGCCCGTTCGGAGAGTGGCTTGTGGTTACACGCCATCCCCATCCCACCTCTTGGAACTCACTTGGATGCTGAAGCGCTCCGGGTCGCCATCGCGCTCAGAGTGGGTGCGGCAGTTTGTCACCCACACACTTGCAAGTGTGATGGGAGGATGGATGTTCAAGGTCACCATGCCTTGTCATGTAATTACAACGCAGGCCGCCTGCCAAGACACTCTGCACTAAATGATGTCATAAAACGGGCCCTGCAGAGTGCTAACTGCGCATCAATCCTCGAACCACATGGACTTCACAGAGAAGACGGCAAACGGCCAGATGGGATGACCACTTACCCTTACAAGAATGGCCGGTGCCTCGTGTGGGATGCCACATGTGTTGACACTTTCTCCACAACCAACGCCGCCAGAAACGCCGACGAAGCAGGTGAAGCCGCCCGGATAGCAGAAAATAAAAAGCGAGAAAAATATCAAGCTATCGCCAGAATTCATCAGTTCGAGCCCCTGGCATTCGAAACTTCAGGAGTCTTCGGCCCTACCACCCTTAAGATGGTGAATGAAATAGGCCGTAAAATCAGAGAAGTTTCAGGAGAACCCCGGGAAACCCTCTGGCTCAAGCAAAGACTAGGGATGGCTATCCTCCGGGGCAATGCCACCAGCGTCATGAGCTCAGTTCGACAGGACTGGGTCATGCCACTGCGTGAGGCCCCGGCAGGAGTGGTGTATCCGTAGTCTTTCCACAGTAGGGTAAAACAAAACATAAACTTTATTTGTATGTAACATGTGTGATACACATTAATAAAAGGGGATGTGTCGGATGGTTGAAAGCCACAGTTGCTCGCGCGTTTGGGGCTAGCAACACGTATTATGAAAAACATGCATCCTCCTTCATTCACTGTCCCCCCCTTCACTCACTCAACCCCACAATTTGCCGGAGGATAACAGGTTTTTCACAATACGTAGACGGAGGTCTTTTCTAAAAAAAAAAAAGTAAACTTAAATCTTCAGGGAGCTCATTTGCTAAGGCGTTCTGCCCCTTGGAGACGATATCCGATTCCGACATCCGAAGACAAAGCGACCTCCAACGTTTGTTATTGTCACCGGCGAAGAAA
The DNA here is from genome assembly GCA_037953745.1 of Lithodes maja. Taxonomy (NCBI): domain Eukaryota; kingdom Metazoa; phylum Arthropoda; class Malacostraca; order Decapoda; family Lithodidae; genus Lithodes; species Lithodes maja. The sequence goes on from JBAKBP010021519.1 coordinate 34,402, forward strand.
AGTCCTGGGAGCAAATTGGTATAAATCACCAATTATACGATTTGGAAGAGGTAAATATGGTGTTCCTAGGTTTCTACGTATATTCCTCCTTTCTCACAGAACGTAGGAGGCATCCCAATTTCTACACATTGCCCAGCATCCCGGATGTCCCAGTATCCCGCATGTCCCATGTTGTTGTTGTTGTTGTTGATGTGTTGGAGGGAAGGTAGCAACTGAACGTCACTAATAAACCCTAGCGAGGACAGTTTTGTCAGGACTGCCTTTAGAGTCGTGGAATTCTCCCCGACTTTTTAAGGAAATTAATTGTGCATTGTAACACTCTCTGCCTTTTCTCTGGGGTCACGTCTATTGCTCCTAGTAGTACGGGGATGGTTATGTTATTAATATTCATCCTGTTTAAGGTATCTTTAAGGATTGTTCTCATGGAGTGAAATCTTGGGCAATGCAGAAGAAAATGAGTGATGGTGTCTTCGGTGTTTCTGCACCAAGGGCAGTGTGGATCCGGGGCCAATTTCAATCTGTGTAGATGTTTGTTCAACCCGGAATGACCGATTCTGAGGCGCGTAATTACGACATCGATGTTCCTAGTTTGGGATCGTGTCCATGGATGGGGTGATGAGTCGGTTCTGAAGAGGCCTAAGTGCTTTTCAGGGAGGAGGTTTGAAAGCTCTGTGTCCCATTCTTGTCTTGCCCTTGTTCTGCTCACTGCTGATAGTGTGTGGATGTCATGGGGTAGAGGCTCGATGGAAGTTAGCTGGTGTCCTAATTTGGCTGCCTCGTCTGCGATTGCGTTACCCTTAATGCCAACATGTGAGGGGATCCATTGTAGTTTGATATTTCTGGGCGAGTTAAGTGTCGTGATGAGGATATGTTGTATGGTGTGGACTATGTTTCTATGCGATTCGGGATTGGGCGAGAGGAGTAGATGGAGTGAAGATTGGGAATCTGTGTATATTACTATATTCTGTAGTGGGAGATGTGCTTGGCAAAACTGGAGTGCTTTTTGGATTGCAAAAAGTTCTGAGGTGATGTTAGAGTGGGTGGCAGCGAGTTTCCATGACTGGCAGATGCTTATCTCTTCATAATAGACGGCTGCTGCAGCTGATGGGGGGGATGGGATGTATGAGCCGTCTGTAAAGATTGGGGAGTGGTTTGTGAATTTAGTGTGGTGTAGTTCGTTGAATAGGTGTTTGGCTTTGGCTGAGTCCTGTGATTTTTTGAAGGACGGATGTAGAGTTGTGAAGATCATGTTGGTTAGGGTTATCCACGGGGGGACTGGTGGAACTGGTGCTGTGGGTGCTGAATGGATTGTGGTGCCTGTCAGTCTTTGTAAAGTGTGAGCGGAGCGAGAGATGAAGGATGTTCGATATCCTTGTCTGTTTATGGGTCTGTTTGTCAATTCTCTGGTGACGGACAATTGTAGGGGATGGTTTTCTGGTAGCTGGGAAGCTTTCAATAGCCATTTGCTGTCTGTCAATTGTCTGGTACGATTAAGTGGCAGTAAACCTGCTTCGGCCTGGAGGGAGACTATTGGCGATGAACAGAATGCTCCCAGCGCTATTCGAAGGGCTGAGTTTTGGATTGTGTTGAGCTTGTCTAGGTGTGTTGGAGCGGCTGAACCGTATACGGGGCTGCCATATTGTACTTTGCTCTGGATATATACTGTATAGAATTTTAATAGCATTTCTCTACTGGCTCCCCATCTTGCCCCGGCCAGGTACTTCATGATGTTTAGACGTTTTGTACAGGATGTGCGGAGATAATCAATGTGTTTGTTCCACGTCAGGGAAGGGCCATCTAGTTTCAAGCCGAGGAAGGTATGTTCTCTCACTAGTTGAATTGGGGTGTTTTCGATGATTATGTTAGGTAATCTTGGAAGTCTTTTGCGGGTGAAGTACATTAGGGCGCTTTTCTGCTTGTTGATCTGAAGTCCCCATTCTGTCGACCATTCTGCTATCAGGTCTGTGGCTTCCTGTAGGTGGTGTTCTGCTTCGTGTAGGGTTGTGGCTTCACATATAATGGCTACGTCATCGGCGTATATCAGGTGGGTGGTGTGAGGTGTTTTGGGTATGTCTGACAATAGAGCATTGAATAGGGGTGGACTGATGCCTGAGCCTTGAGGTAGTCCTCTGTGATGGGGGTGTTCTTGAGATAGCGTGCCTCCTATTGCTACTTTAAATGTTCGGTGTTCTAAGAAGCTGTGAAACCATTTTAAGGGAAGTCCTTCAATGCCCATCTTTGATAGTTTATATAATATGCCTTTGTGGGAGGCTGAATCGAAGGCGCTTTTTAAGTCAAGGAATAGTATCAGCATTATTTTGTTGTTGTTGTAGGTTTCTTGGATTCGTTGTTCTAAATTGAGGAGGATATCAACTGTGCCTCTGCCTGGTCTGAATCCACTTTGTTCTGGTGACAGTTTGTGATGGGTTTCAAACCACCAGCTGAGTCGTCGGGCAATTATTTTCTCCAGTAATTTTCCTGTGCACGATAGTAGGACTATTGGGCGTAGTGAAGCAGGGTTGGAGGGGTCTTTGCCTGGTTTTGGGAATGGGAGAATTACAGATTGCTTCCATGCGTTGGGAAATGTTCCGGTCTGCCAGCTTTTGTTGAATAAGGTTATAAGGTGATCTTGCCAATGGAGTGTAAGGTGCGAGAGGAATTCATTGGCAACTAAGTCAGCTCCCATAGCTTTTTTGGCGGGGAGAGATGATATCGCGTACTGAAGTTCGGGTTTGGTGATTGGGTTGTCAATGCCATGTGTCGAGGGTGATGATAGAGCTGTGTTTATATGACGAGTCAGGAGATCTTGATTGATTAGTGGAGCTGGGATGCTGTATTGGTCTTTGTAGAAGGAGGCTAGAAAATTTGCTTTGGCTGTGTCAGTCATTAATGCGACCCCGTTTTGGCTCAGGGGGAGGGGACAATGTTTATTTCTTCCTTTCATACTTTTTAGGAAGTTCCAAGTTCGAGTAGATGAAGTGTTGAAAGATAAGGTACTGCAGAAGCTTGCCCAGGCCTTTCTTTTTGCTTTGAGAATAATGCGTGTTGCGATACAATTTAGCTGTTTATATTTATAACAGTTATGTATGGTGGGTTGTCTCCGCCATGTGTACCAGGCTTTACGGCTGCTATTTATAGCCTCAGCACATTCTGTGGTCCACCAAGGAACTCTTGGCTTTGCCCCTTTCTTTGAGTGGTATAGTTTGAAGGCTGATGTGGCTGCTTTGGTAAGTGTCTGGGTGAAGGATGTCGTTAGTACTTCTAGGGATTGATTCTTTACTGGTGTTGTTTGTCTGAGGGTGGTTTGGAAGTTTTGCCATCCTTTGTCTGTTATTTTCCAGTGGGGACGAGTGATGTTGTCCGAGGTTATTTTTTGTGAAGTCGATGTGATATAGATGGGGAGATGGTCACTTGCCATGTATGGGCCTAGTTTTATATCAACGTCATTGAATATGTGGGAGCCGATGCAGAGGTCTATTGTGGATGAGCGGCCTGTATGTGGATCTATGCGTGTGCCCAAGGCGGGTGGTGTTAGGAGATTTAAATTCACAGATTCTAGAAGCACCTGAAATAACACTTTTCCTGAAGGATTTAGGGAGCCTGGTGGAGCGTATGGGTCCCAAAGTTTGTGTCGTGCATTGAAGTCTCCTAGAATCATGCATGGGGGTGGGACTTGTTGAAAGAGATGGTTGATTTCTGTTATGGTGAAATCTTTGCAGGGGTTGTAACAGAGGAGGATGGAGCACCACTTTCCCGAGAGAGCTATCTGAACGGCCATTGATTCTATTACGTTATTGTTGTTGTTGTAAGGGGTGAGTTCAAGTATACGGCAGGATATATTCTCACGTACCATTATGGCCAAGCCTCCTCCTCTCAGGCCTTGTAGTCTGTCTTCTCTGAAGATTGTGTACCCTGGCATTACTATGTTGGTGGATGGATTCAACCAAGTTTCGCATAGGCCTATTATAGTTGGCATGTCCCTATCTACCGTTGTTTTAAAGTCGTGAGTCTTATTAAAGATGCTTCTGGCATTCCATAGCATGAACTTTAAGGGTGGGGAGGACGGGTCCATTATTGAGGGAGTATTATAGCGACTGCATATGGCCAAAGCCGAGAGATTATGTCTGGGAAGGTTGTTCCTTTGAGGTATAGCTGTATTGCTTGAAGTAGGAGATGTAGAAGTTGTGTACCGGTACTCGTGTGGGAAGCTGAGTCGGCTGAAGCTGCGTAGGTTTCATCTTGGTGCGGTGTGTGTGTGTTTAATTGTGATTTTGTGGTTTGTTCAGATTGGGTTTGAGGTTGACGTTGGTGTTGATAAGTCTGGCATTTTGGATTAGCGGTTACATTGGGTGTTGTGATGTTGGGGGACTGTGTTCCGGTGTTGGAGCATGGAGTGATGTCGTCGAAGTCAAGTTGGTGGGCTGTGGTACAGCGTTGAGTTTTGGGGCCATTTTGGCGTTGGGATCTGGGAATTGGTGCCTTGTGGATCAGGATTTTACCATGATTAGTCGGATTTATGGTGACCTCGTGTTCGTCTTCTTCCAGTTCAATGTCATCCTGGTCGGGGACTTCGTCTTCTAGGACTGAAAAGGGGTTTGAAAGTTTAGCATAGCTTAGGTCGTCTCTGACGGCTCTAGTGGGCTTGGGATCTGTTGTAATTTGTGTATTGGGTGGTGTAGACTTGGCATTGATAGGGTTAAGCTCACGTAATTGTCGGTTAACATCTTTTAGTGCTGAGAGGTCTGCCTGAGCTTTGTTATGAATTTCTGAAGCTTTGATATAGATTGGGCACTTGAAGGAGACTACTCTATGTGTGCCACCACAGAAATAGCAATGGGGATTATTTTGGCATCTTAGCTGGTCAGAACCTGATGTTAGGGAATGGAATCCACTGCACATTGAGCATCTTACCTTGTTCCTGCATGATATAGCACTGTGTCCGAATCGGTGGCAGTTGTAACAGCGCAGAATGGGGAATGTGTATTGGGATACCTGGTAGCTCGTCATATCTATTGCTACTCGGGGCGGGAGCTCGCCTTCGAAGCATAGCCTTACTGCATCGGATTTTGATTTTTCACCATTCTTATACCTAGGAGGGATCCTCAAGACCTCAAGTAGCCTAGCTGGGTGTGTGCCTAGAGTTTTTAGTGATTTATAGATGTCTTCTTCTGACAAATCTTCAGAAACAGGGCTAATCTTACCGAAAGTGATGCCATGTTCTGCTGCGTCGGGCTGGGGAGCGGGCCTTCCGACATTTTACTTGCCAACTGCCTAGTTGTGTCATGGATTCAATCGGTGAATCAGCAAGGTTATCTATATCTTTGGCTAATATAGAGAAACAGAAAGCAGATCCCTTACCAATTAAGTGAGGACTTCCCTGTGCCTGTAGAATATACTTGCCAAAATATGCATCTTTTAGTGCTCTAGTTAAGGTGTGTGGATTGTTGAAGGCAATGGAGTTGTCAGCTGTTCGAACAATGTAGGTTATCACGTTGTCAGTGTCACTAGGCCTATTTGGGGGGGCATTGAAGTGTAGATTTGGTGAGGAGGCTCTGTTCGGTTTTTTATGGTTTCCTGAACCATTCACTGAATCTTCGTCATTGTCTGAGGCAAGGCTTCTCTTTTGAGGAGTAGCGTCGGCGGTTGTTGTGATGTCCATGGCTGCGTGTTCTGGCGGCGGGTGCCTCTGCCTCATTCCATCTTCTTCAGGCTCTTCCATGGTGATGAAGAATTGGAGAATCCTTCCTGTCCACTGTCCCTATGTGTTGAGGGCAGCGGGTAAGAAGTGTGGGGGTATTTTCAGTCACTATTGGGGTAATATGGCAAGATAAAGTCAGAGAGGGCGCAGTACACAATCACAGTCTTCTTCTTCTTGCGACTCCCTAGGCATGTCCCATGTGCCTCCAACTCGATTTGGGAAGCCTAGCCTATGAAAATAATGTCGGTAGCCTACTTAGGCCTATTGCCGAAACTACCACTATTTGTTTTTGGTTATACTGATGTTTTGGACCGACAGTTAGCCCATCGATCTGTTTAGGCCTAATAGGTCCGGTAGAGCATATACATCATTGCTATATATAGCATTAAGAGCTGAAATGTATTATAAGGGAGAAAAAAACAAAAATGCTAAAATACATGTAT